>PVKN010000052.1:0-128187 GCA_004027915.1 Capromys pilorides | reverse complement strand
CTTTCAGCGTCCTCAACCCCTATAAATTTTTTTTTTAGAAGAGTGACTTAAATATAAAATGCATTTGGAAGAGTTGAAAAAAATAAGGTTTGTTGAAAGTGTTAATGTTTAATTATTTGACCAATCTTACATACCTATATCTATTAATCTAAACAGATTTGATGATGAAAATATGTAATACAATCACCGTTAAAGTTTTGTTCTTGTTCTGAAATTCCGTATTATATGTACTCTTGCTTGTTACTATTTTTCTTTGTTTCTGCTATTTTTACTCTTTAAATAAAAAAATAAAAAAGAAAAACAAAGTCAATATGGAATACAGTACTCTTGGAACACTGACTATAAATAAAAGCACCCAAACATTACATTAAAAAAATCATAGGAATTCAACAGTAATTGTAACATAGCATATTGTCTTCAAATTCTTTGGATTACCAGACATAAGCCCATAAATTTGGTCAAAACATTATACAACATTAAAAAGGAGAAGAAAAATTTAAAGATTAACTGTTCAATCAACAGACCAGCAGATAGGGGCCAGGGAGAATAGCTCTGTGGCACAAGTTCCTGCCTGCCTGGCAAGTGCAAGGTTGTGAGTTTGAACCCTGGTCCCGACAAAAAAAAAAAAAAAAAAAAAAAAAACATCAACAGACCAGCAGAAATCAGCAGTAAAATTATCCAAGCTATCCTGTGTATACACAGGTACATATCTTTCTTTCTCTCTCTGTCTCTCTTTCTCTGTCTGTCTCTCTTTCTCATATCAAATGTTAATGATTTTTACTATCCCTTTTCTCTCCTGTCTCTCTGATTCCTAAATCTCATTCCCATTTTTAAAGTATTTTACTTAATGACTTTTTTTCAGAACAGTACAGCATAGTTTTATTATTATTTTTTTCAGAAAAGTAAAATTTTAATCCAAAGAGTAATTCTGTGCTGTCATCTTAATAGGTCACGCTATGCAATAAAAAAAAAATCTTCATCTTTTTTTATTTCTTTGGCCTATGATTTGTTCTTTTGGAAGAGAGTACTAGAGAGCACCAGGAATTTACCATGATTGTAAGATTTATTTGATTTTGCTTTGCTTGTTTTTTGGATTTTGTTTATTTGGTTGGTTTTGTCTTTTTGACACAGGGTCTCGCTATGCAGTTCAGGCTGGTCTTCAGCATACTTTGTAGCCCAGGCAGGCCTCAAATTTAAAATGATCCTCTAGCTTCAGTCTACCGAAGTCCTGGGATTTACCATAGTCGGTAATGTAGTGGGATGTGCTACCACATCTAGCTAAGAGTTATATGAAATTATAGATTGGAAGCTGCAATAGACCTGAACAGTTTGTATAACTTCAATACCTAGAAATTTTAGACAAAATATAGCAAGGTTATTCAAATTGCTAAAGTGAGCTGATCAGAAAGAAAAGGTGGGGGCCGGCGAGATGGTTCAGTGGTCTAAAGCGCCTGCTTAGGAGGGCTCAGGCAACTGCGGGGACTGCAGTTGGATCCCCGGCACCACGTGCTGCGCCAGCGCCACCACCAGGGCAGGCTGAGCCAGCCACAAAATGAATAAATAAAGAAACAAACACAACAAGCAAACAAATAAATAAATAAATAAAATTAAAAAAAAAAAAATAACAGAAAGAAAAGGTGATGCATCAGGGCCAGAAAGTAGGTAAAACCTGAGCTCTAGCATGAAACATGGGAATTTTGATGCAGTTGGCTTGGCGCAGAGCGCCTCCTTAGACTTTTAGAAGGCTAGGCGCTGTGTCAGCGCTCACAGCTCTTCTAAAATGCCTAAGTCGGAAGTGAGATCTCTTACTGAGCCACTAGGGAAGAAAACTGCCACCATCCCAGGGCTATGCAAAGCGAGCTGCTTGTTCCAGAACAAATTCAAGGTGGGAAAAAGCTCTCTTGATAAATCAAAGTAGCAAAATTGTGCCCCAAACGAGGTTTCTGATTTAAATGTGCCTTATCTCAGGGTTACGTATGATGGTTAAGCCTGATTATCAGCTTGATTGGATTGAGAAACACCTGGGAAATTAGTAAGGCACACTTCTTCTGAGTATGTCTGTGAGGGCGTGTCCAAAGATGATTGGCAGGTGGGATAGCAAACTGATGAAAGAGATTCATTGTGAATTTTATGACTTCATCCAATAGGATGGGACCTGTATGGAGCAAACTCAGAGGCAGGAAGAAGCCAGCTGACAGAGGCTCTTTGGCTTTCCCCTTTTTCTCTTGCTTTCTGGCAATCATGAGCACAGCAGTTTTCCTTTGCCACACTTTTCCACACCTTTCCACACCCTTCACCACAATCTTAAATACAATGGAGCCCACTTTCATGGTCTGAAACTTCTGAAACCATAAGGCAAAAACAAACCTCCCCTCCTTACAGCTGATTTCTGTCAAGTATTTCATCGCTGTGCTAGAAACTGCACTTCCTGTGAACATCTCAAAACAGGGAAGTTAATATAAAAATTACTCCCAAACAATAATTCCTTGAATATGTGGCAGAAGAAAAGACAAAAGGACTCTAGGGGGGAACAACATGTCCCATACATTAGTCAAGCCACAGGAATTTCCTTTGTTCTCTCAGTCATAAAAATATTTGTGGGGCAGGAGAGATAGCTCAGTGGTTTAAAGCGCCTGAGTGCCTAGTCATGCTCCTCTCCTCAGAGACAAAACAAGGATGAGTAGAATAAGGTCTAGCAGCCAGTTAGACAACAGGAATTGTTTTCAGATGTGAAACAGAAACACAGGGAAAGAGAAAACAAGTCCTGGAGTCTTATGTGTATGCCTGCGCAGGCAAGCTTAGGCAAGCACAACGCACAGGGACCGATCGATCCCTGGCACCACTTGCCACACCAGCCCTGCCCTCAGGATGGGCTGAGTAGGGGACACACACACACACACACACACACACACACACACACACATTGCTAATGTCTTTTAGTTATGTTTTATTATATTTTCTCACCTTTGCTTATATTAATTTTTAATTATAAAAGCTTATCTAAGTGAGCAAAGAATCAAATCTCTTAAGATGATGCAAGTTCTATCACGATTTTTGTTTTTCTTAGCAATTTGATGCAACCTCTTTCTGTAGTGTATTAGTCACTTCCCCACTGATGGAGCAAAATACACAACACCTACAAATCGAAGTTTATTTGGCTCGTGGTTTTGTGGGTTTGGTCTATGGATGCAGAAATAGCTTAGAGGAAGAGGATGGTGCGAAGCAGCTGCTCTCCTGTGGCCGCCAAGAAGCAGAAAGAGAAAGGAGGGGCCCAGGACAAGCATCCATCCTTCCAGGTCAAATCCACATGGACCAAACTCTTCCAACTACACCCCACCTTCTAATAACACATCCAGCTGTGTTATTAGATCAACCCACTGATGAGTATAGGGTCCCCAGGATCAAATTACTATCCAAAAGCTCCAGCTCTGAGCACATGAGACGTTCGGGGGATATTTTAGATCTGCCATGACATGCAGTAGGCATGACCATCTTTTGACTTAATTTGTCACAAATATTTTCCTGGTGTTGGGCTGGTGAAACGTCTTGGCACAATAAGAAACTCTTGACTTTATGTTGGTAAGCCTTACACTCTAAGAGTCCTTATCTAGTGGTCAGAAATTCGCATAAATTTCCTACAAGCTTTCTGTGGTTTTGTATTTATATTTGACAATTCATTTGTATTTTACAATTATTAGTACAATAATATTTTACAGCTCACCTAGGATTATTTTTTCTGTGTCAACATGCACTAAGATTTTTCCAGGGTCTTCTCTGATGCTGCCACTCACTCATCCTCTGACCCCCACCAGCCCCCCTTCCTCCCAGCTCAACTATGGTTCAGCTCGGGAAAGCTTCCGCGAGTACCCGTGTAACGAGACTTCAGGATGTGAAGGGCACTCAACAGCAGAGCACTTGCCCACGATGCGTGAAGCCCTGGGCTTCATTCCCTGCATCTAAAACATAGTTTAAAGTAAGGTTCCTTCTGGCCTACTCTCCCCTGACTGCCTTGTGCTTTATGGCTGTTACGGTTTGCGTGAAGGTGTCCCCTCCAAAGCCTCATGCAGTCATGGGGTGGCTTCTGGAATTTGTAATTCTGACAAGCCCAGGGTCCTGAGTTCAATCCCCTGTACTGCAAAACAAAAAGTTTGGAATTTGTAATTGATTATTGTGGGTGTGGGTGCGGCCCCCACCCCCCACCCCCGCGCAGGTGATTTGCATTTCAATGTAAGGAAGGAAGAGAAGTAGCTGCTACTCTCTTCCTTTACTCTTTTTCTTTGCCACCACCATGAAAGGTTGTTTTCTGCCATGTGTCAATCTGCCTTGGAGCCAGCTGAATATGGACTGAAACCTTCAGTAACTGTGAGCTAAATAAACCTTTCCTTCCCTAATTTTGAGTGTCGGATATTTGTCCCAGCAACGAGAGAAGAGTAACGAAGACAGTGACGTTCATAATAATCTGTAATTACAATATGCCACTGCTCATTTGTTTAATGCCTGGCATTCCTCCTTCATGATATTCTGATTTCTATGATAGCAAGACATCATTTTTCTCCTATAAAACATGCATATCCTCAAATAAATATATATTACTTGGTAGAGGTTGAATGGATGAGTAAACCAGGGACAGCCTCAGCTTTCTGCCTCCTACATAGAAAATTCCATGCATATTTGCTCAATGCTGCACACCATTTTCCTCTCTGCAGCTCAGGGGAGAATTCCACCTCCTATCACCCATGGTTCATCCATTCACTGTGTCCTGGAGGGAACCCCTTCTTCTTCTCTTCAGCAAAATCTCTCATCAGTCATCACCCAGCTCTAGTATTTTTTGTTTTCATCTCCACCATCTCAGCAGAAAATCTACTCAAACATGTCCTTCTTAACATAAAAAATGCAATCGAATACACCTAATGTCTTTTTTTTCTTTTTGAGACAGGATCTCGCTATGCAGTTCAGGTTGGCCTTGTGCTCACTTTTGTAGCCCAGGCTGGCCTCGAACTCACACTGATCCTTTTGTCTCAGTCTCCCAAGTGCTGGGATTACAGGCATGTGACACCATGCCCGGCTTAATTTTTTTTTTTTCTGAGGCTGCCTTAAGGGCAGGTCTCATGTTCCATGTAGGGACGGGGATCAAACTGCGGTCCCTGGTGCCCGAGAGACTTTGCTAAATCACATGCTGTAACCAACAGAGCTACCTGGCAACCACCCCCCCTTCTTTAATTATACAAATAGGTGAGTTCTGATAAATGTATGCCTTCCTATAGTGGCCATAACAATCTACCATACCATCAGATAATTTACAGTCTACCGACTGTCCCTGCATGTAGATTTGCCTCTGCACATGAATTCCAGAAGTAGGATCTTATGCTATGTAAGATTATGTGTAATCTCACACTGCTTTTGTACCTGTCCATTACTATAGTCAACACAGTGCATTAGTAATTTATTCCTTTTACTGGTGAGTAGTTACCTGTTGTATGGATTTATAATATTTGTTCATCCTGTCAGTTATGGCCATATAAAATATTCAAACATTTTCTAATATGTATAAAAGTGAATTCAATGCTTGCATACAAGTCTTTCTGAAGGCGTATATTTGTGTTTCTGTTTCTTCTTGGTCAATACCTAGGCAAATGTTGGCTTGGTTATACGGTGAGTATATGTTGCATACAACTAACTTTTGAAGACATGGCTGAACCCTTTTCCAAACTAGTAACACCGTTTTTCCCTTCCTAGATGTTGTGTACAAAAGTTCCAAAAGTTCTGCAGCCCTGCCAACACTTACATTAGTTTTTAAGCTGAAGGAAGCCTAATTTATGCATTTTTTTTCTAGCAATTCTCCTTTAATGAGGCTTCTATTCAAGCATTTTTTGAAAGTGTGCTTTCTCTGATGATTGCACTTTAAGAGCACTTCGAGCATTTTAAACACAAGTGCCTTTTCACTGATGTTTTCTCCTGGTCTGTACTTTATAAGTCTTTTAAAGACCAAAAGCTTTAAATTTTGAAGTACAATTTAGTGATTTTTTTTCATAGTTCATGTTTATTTGATCTGTTTAAGAATCTTTTGCTTGACTCAAACCACTAAGAAATTTTGTTTCCTTTTAAGCATTTGATAATTTTGACTGTTATATGTACTTTATAAAAAAAATGCTTTATTTATTTATTTATTTGGCATAAGTTCATGCTACATTGCTCAAACTTGTAGTGAGCCTCCTGTCTCAGCCTCTCCAGCACTAGCATTACCAGCGTGCCTCAACATGCCCCATTTTGGTGGCTGGCTCAAGGAGGCCGGGGCAGGGCCAGAGCAACATGTGGTACCGGGGATCGAACCTGGGCGCTTGAGCTTGTGCTTGCCAGGTAGGCACTTAGACCACTGAGCTATGAACACATGTACCATCTATCTTGAGTTGCTCTTCTGAAAGTTGTGCAGTTGGGAAGTAGGGATCGGATTGAGGCTTAATTTTTTTGTATGTCCACCCAGTTGTTTCAACATTATTTGTGAAAACACTGTCTTGTCTCGCACGGACTAATCTTAGAAAGTCACCAGATCACATTACAAGGAGCTGTTTCTTCACTCTTTACTCAGCTCCACTGGTCTCTGTGTCGATCCTTACACCAGTCCCACACTATCCTGATAGGCAAGCTTTGTAGTGAGCTCTAAGGTTAAGCAATATAAATGGTTACATTAGCTATTTTTCAAAACACTTTGGCTCATCTATATTCTTTGAATTTTGACATGATGCTTTGAATCTATTTCTCAGTTTCTCCAAAGACTTCCCCATGATTTTCATCCCAAACATGTTGAATTAATGGACCATTTTAAGAGAGGTAACCCTTTTTACAGCATTGAGTCTCCCAATCCATAAACATGACCTCTATCTCCATTTATTTGTTATTTAATTTATGTCAGCAATGTTTAAGCATAGTTACTATACTTTCTTAAACTATGTTTTTCATTTTAGAATTATTGTAAGCAGTGTTGTTTAAATTTCAATTTTCAACCATGTGTTGCTAGAATCCAGAAATATATTTTTTACTTTCACCTTGGACTCTGAAATCTTTCAAAACTCAACTGGTAGAGACAGATTTTTTTTTCTTCAGCTTAGAGGATTTTCTTTGTGTGTAATCATGCCATTTGCAAATAAAGGCAGCTTTACTTCTGGCTAATCTGAATATATTTCATCTAATTGTATTTGCTTCTTTTACCAGGGTAACAGCATACGGAATTGGTAAATGTGAAAACTCTTGCCTTCTACCTAATCAAATAAGAAAAACATTTAGAATTCCACCACTGAGAGTGAGCCTTGGCACACATTTTTCACAGATGTCTTCCACCATGTCCAGGAAGTTCCCTGTACTTCCTAGTTTTTATCGTAAATGGTGGTTGTATTTTTTCTGCACGTTTCTATGACTCCCAGCCTAGATTTAGGGTTGGGATGTGAATCCTGGCATCTTGGTCCACTTTGTGTTGCTATAAAAAAAACTGCATGAGGCTGGCTCCTTTGTAGAGAAAAGTGGTCATGATTCTGGTGGGTGGAAAGACCCGATAGCATGGTAGGAACATGTGCCCAGGGTCCTACTCTGAGTCACAGTAGCAGAAGGGGAATTGGTGAGAGAAAAGGAGCCAAAAAGCAGAGAGGGGTCAAGTTCGCTCTTTTGTCGCAGCTCATTGTCATGGAAGTAACCTACCTCTGAGGGCCAGTCCACTCCGGGAGTCAGAATTAATCCAACTCAGGAAGCTGGGGCCCCTGAATTAACCACCTTGAGCTAAGCCCTGCCTATTAAAAGGCTTAGCACCTCAACACTGACTCACAGAGGAGATCAAGCCTCCAGTACAGAAACTTTGGGGAACACACTCAAGCTTCCTCTAACCACATCACCCAGGGTGGGCCACAAGTCCACTGGCAGAGGCTGAGTGACATAGGAAAATATAGCAGACACACGTAGGGTTAAAGAGTCACATACTCTTAAATACTTCTCCCCTGCATCTCCCCAAAGTTATTTGCAAATTAACAGCTAGAGGTCTAATTATTCCAATTACAATCACTCCTGAAATACAAAGGACTGCTAATATAATGAATATTAACTTGATCAGGTTGTTTTCCTAACATCAAACTGACAAGCACAGAGGAGCTCAGATAGGTGTGAGAGGTAACTGTGAAACTGTAAATGCTGGGATGAGCCGGGGAGGAGGGGCTGCCTGCGGGCGAACTCGCAGCAAAGAGGAGAAAGATGTCAGAGATAATTGAAGGGTGCTACAGGCGCATCTCACAGTTCCAGTGACAGCGCGTGTGACAGCCATTATACCTTCAAAATCCTGCTCTCTTCTATTAATTCTTGAATAAGGACAGTCACAAACAAGCACTTTAAAACACAATTAAGCTCTGAGCTGTTTTTGGCAAGTGCATCTAAGAACTACTTCAGAGAGCCAAGTCTTTATTCAGTGGAAAGCTATCTCTCTGGCCCAGCTCTCTCTAATCAACCTCTCCCACGTATTATCTCCCAGGCCAGATCCCTCACAATGGTTTTCGGAGAAAAATTAATAGATACACATACACAGAAGCTGATACTCTAAAAACCATCACTGCCACCAGCAATAAGTCTACGCTTCTGGGGGTATTAGGCTATATGTGTGCTTTTATGTCAGGACTCCATTGAACTTTGGTATAAAAAATGAACATGATGAATTTTCAAAAGGGTGTTGCACTGGACAGCGTTGGATGTGGTTATTTAAGCTGGGAGTGAAACACTTCTGGACTTGAGGTCTAAGGGACTGAAGCCATAGTGTAAGAATTGTGCTAGACTTGAAACAGGAAACATGGGTTTCACTTACAGTGTGCCTACTTTTCCCAGTGCTGAAACAAAACACCCAATACTCAAAGTTAAGGGAAGAGAGGTTTATTTCAGCTCCAGTTTGCAGAGGCTTCAGTCTACAGCTGGCTGGCTCCGCAACAGCACTGCATGGCAGAGGAGAAACGGTTCATGGTGTGGCAGGCAGAAGGCAGCAGGGCAGCAAACAGCAGCAGCTTACCCTTCTCTTTTATCCCACCCAGGCTACAGACCTTCTGGGTGGGGCCACCCACACCAAGGTGGGCCTTGCCATTATCCAGAACAATGATAAACCACTTAGTGGACTAATCCAGTACTACACACCCTTAATCCAAGCATCAAACACCCTAGATCCAACCACCTCCCAAAAGCCCTCCCTCCCCCACGACTGCATGAGGCTTTGGGGGGACATCTGGACAAAAGCCATGACACAACTTATGTCACTAGGGAGTGGTGATTTAAAATCTCTGACTCTATGTTTCTCCCACAGAGTAGCATAACGCTCTAGTTAATCTCACAGGGCTGGTCAGGGAGAATAACTGAAGTACTAGATACAAAATCACCCAGTCAATTGTAGCAGAAAAGTCAATGCAAGTTTTCCTTTTAATTTCAAACCATATGTTCTCCAAGAAAAGCTAGCTTTTAAAAATCTACTGTGAATTGTTCAAGGAATAAAATAATCATTAATGATCAATCAACTATGATCTAATTCTGATACACACACACACACACACACACACACACACACAGAGGAACCTAAGGGGCTGGGGAGACAGCTCAGTAGAATAAGTGCTTGCTTGGCAAGCACAAGGGCCTGAGTTCAATCCCTGATTCCACTAAATAAATAAATAAATAGGAAATTATAAAATTTTATGATTAGTAAAAGAGATATCAGATCACATTGTAGAGGACAGTGGTGACAAGCCCGTGGCACAAGTGTTACAGAGGGCACGTGGAGCCCTCTCTGTTGGCACATGAGCCAAGCTCATGAGTTCTTGTTTCTAAACCAAAACCTCAGCATTCAGGTTTCATTGTAGTGTTGGCTCTTTGTGCTAAATCAGTGGGTTTGGGTTGCAGTCGAGGCGCTTGGTGTCTAGAAGAGTCCCCATCACTTGTATAGGACATTTAACGTACACGTTATAAACTTCTGTTCACTTGGTAATGAAAATCCGAGGAAACGCTGGTGCCTTCATGAAAAATGGTGACATGAAGGGGAGGGTAATTTGTGATTTTAGGTTAGAATAAAGTCCACTGTCAAGAGACTATCCACGCAGGGGCCAGGGAGATAGCTCCGTGGCACAAGTGCTGCCTGATGAGTGCAAGGTCGTGAGTTTGAGTCCTAGTCCCGCAAACAGAGAGAGAGAGAGAGAGAGAGAGAGAGACAGAGAGAGACAGAGAGAGACAGAGAGAGAGAGACTGAGACTATCCATACAACTGTAGCAAGGCCAAACAAATCTTCACACAAAAGAGGCGAGTTGAAGGGAGAGCTAAAGAGAGGGGACAGCCCACCTAGTGGGCCGAGGTTCTTGCGTCGTTCATGGGACATTTAATAGAGATTTTGGCTGGATCAGAGTCTCCTTTCGCCTTCCTAGTTCTTAATTTTTTTTGCACAGCTTTAACGTCTGATCTTGCCCTTCCTGTCCAAAATTGCTCAATGCCCCAAATTTCAAAATGATTTACACAAATAGAAAACCCTGCTACTAATTGTGCATGCAATCGCTGAGAGTAAATCCTGTCACTTAAAATTCCCTGACACTAATCCTAAAGCTCTTAGTTTGTGCGTTATTGCCATACAGTATCTCATCTTGGACATGAAGAGGAAAGTTTTAACACTGGTGTCCTTAATGGGGCATTTGAGTCCTAGCAGGCCTCTTTTGGAGTGCCGCCGAAGAGTGACCACTAGGTGGCGCCGAAGATCCAGCTGCAGAGGGCGAACTAGGGCTCAGGCGCCCAAGCACGTTTGCCCCGCTGCGGGGGCCTGCTGGCCAGCTCCAGGCTGCTCTTTAAGCCCTTGCTGCCCTGGATGCTGGGGACGCCTGGTCCTGAACCTGCTACAGACCTTCCCTCTGCAGTTCTCAGCAGTGGGTTACAGGAGTGCAGGGTCTGGCCTAATCAAAAGATCGCTGCTCGCCCAGACTTTTTCAGCATTCTGTTGCCACTTCCGGCCATTCCCCAGGCCTGGGGGGCCTGGGGCACGTCCCTGGCCATGCAGATTTCTGTTGCTGACAGTTACGTGCCAGGTAGACATCGAGGACCCTTAACCTGATCTCAGTAGCAAGTCCAAGTATCAGGGGCGAGGGTGGCAGCTTGACAGCTCCACTTAGAGGACCGGGGTTTCCCCGCGGGAGCGCAGGGGCTGACTGCGGTTCTTGGTTCTTCTATCGCCAGCCTGCCCATCACCCAGCCCTCTCCCAATGCTCACATCTATGAGGGCCTATCGCTTCTCTATAAGGCTGCGACCCTCTTCACCTTCCTTTTCTTCTTAATGTAGCTTTCGATATTTGTTTTAACGCTAAAGCAATGTAGTTGGTCATTTTCTCTTTTCCAAGTAAAACGTCTACTGGAAATACATTCACAAATGGCAATATTGTTCAGCAGTGAAAAATGATCAAGCTACTAACGAAAAGTCATAGGGAGACTAAGTGCATACTGCTAAGGGAGAGAAGCAAATGCAAAAGGCTGTGTATATTTTGCATGACTCCAAGTATGGATTCTGAAAAAGGCAAGGATGTGGAGGTGGTCCAGAGAACATTGGCAGCTGGCGTCCGGGGCCAGGGAAGAGGAGGTTGGTAACTGGGGAGGTTTCCGGGGAAGTGAAGGTACACTGGGATGTTACAATACTCGAAATGTGCTCCCCATCTGTCAGGTCCAAAGGCCAGACCAGGAGGAGCGTGGGCCTTCACGTCTACCATGGACTTTGGTGAATAACCATGTATCTCCATTGGCTTATCAGTCCCATAAAGCACTGTGAGAAGTTAAGAAAGAAAAGAATGGGGCTGGGGACATAGCTCAGCGGTCTAAGCGCCTGCCTGGCAAGCGCAAGGACCTTGGCTCAATCCTTGGTACCGTTTGCTGTGCAAGCCTCAGAACTGGGCATGGTGGCACATGCCTGCAATCCCAGCACTGGGATGGCTGTGACAGAGGATCACTGCCAGTACGAGCTGCATAGTGAGACCCTCTATCCAATTCTAAAAAATAAAATAAGAAAGAATGGGGAAATGGGTAACTAGAGAGCCTCAGTACTTTTTGCCTAATTTTTCTTACACATAACACTGCTCGAACAAGTTGAGCTATTAATTTAAAAAGAAATCTGCCGGGCAAGGCCTTATTTTTACATAGTGTGCTAGTTTTCCAGGCAAAGCATCTTATTCTTACACAGCACTGCAAGAGAGAAAGAAGAGAGAGGGGCCCAAGCTTACATATGTGAGCTCAAGGAAATCAGGGGCTTCTCAAGGGCTCCCCGCCGAAAACAGGAGGGCAAGAACGCGCACCTGGGGCTGTTTATTCTGAGACACAGAGCTCTGTTCTCTGCATCCTGTATCTGCAAGCAGAGGAACCAGTGCAAGTCCCTTACACTCCTCAGGAGTCATAATTTTTTCCCCCAGGGTATGTCTTGTCCTCCACTGGGTAGAGGAGTTCAGGGTTGGTTACACCCATGACCTCACACTAAGGCTGAATGGCTTCACGTGAGGATGGCGGGCCCAGAACAGCACCTGCTCTCCTCTCCCAGGTCTACGGCTGGTTCTTTTCCACAGTGTTTCTGAGACCCTTGGCTCCTCCCCCACTTTTACAAAGCTCCATTTGAGTGGGAGTGAAAGCAAAGAGCCAGAACAGGGAGGGACACTTTTAGCACTCGCAGGTGGGTGGCTCTCCTCGAAAAATCACAGCCATATCAGGGGGTTGGCACGAGGACCGCTGGCCGAAGAACACTCAGGAAACCCCAGTGTTGCCTCTTTTGAGGAAATGAACGTGACCCGGCTTGAGGTTGTGCGGACTTCCACATTTCTAAAATGTAGTGAGAAAAGGTGAGTGAAAGTTAGCAAGAAGGGAACCTGCATCCCCTCACTGGTCAGTGGGACACTGGCACGGTTGGGTAGCCTATATTTATCATTTATAGATGACAATTTATATGTTCTGTTCTCAGCCAAAACAATGAGCTATAAATACAGTAGGAAAACTGTTAACAGAGAGATAGAGATAGAGATAGAGATAGAGATAGAGATAGAGATAGAGATAGAGATAGAGACCTCTGGGACTGAGCTCGTGTCCTGCAGGTAAAATGGGCGAAGCCCAAGGGTGGACATCCTGGAGTAGGTAAGGCCTTATCCAACATGTCTCATGTCCTTATAAGAAAAGGCAGAGGCACATGGGAGAGGATACAGACGCCACAGGCAAGGAAGCCCCGTAACAATGGAGGCAGGGACGGAAGGGAAGCGTCTTCGAGCGGAGATAGGCCAAGGATGGGTGACTGATGCCGAAAACGCTGAAAACTAGAAGAGATGACGAGAGTCTCAGCTACGGGTTTCTGGTTTCTGACTTCCGGTCTCCCGAAAAGGTTACAGGGCGGGAGGGGGGGTGTCCTTGTTAGGATCCCTCTGCTGCACCTGCACCTCTCACCGCCTTATCCCTAGCCAGTACTTAAGGAGCCGTCTGTCCGTCGGCTGATGATTCCCAAGTTCAGACAGCAAAGCTGTATTAGGTGAACAGGATTTCATATTTTACTCAGTAGGAAAAGGAAAAAAAAAAAAATCTTGCTTTTCCTTTATTTCCATTTCTACAAAGCAGGCTTTGGCTTCACGCCATCAGAGGAGATGCTGTTGGCAAGCTGGTCACATAGGCAGAGTGGCCCCAAGGAAGAAAGAAAAGAAGGAATTCCCAGCTCGGCGGCTTCTGAGGACTCGGACACAGAGCTAGGAGGCGCCTTTGGGGAGAATTTCTAAGTGGTTACTGTGAGTTTACACATCAACCCTGAGGTCAGGTGAGTCCCGAGGACCCTGCCGGGCTGGACATCCCCTGCGAGCCGTGTGATGCGTGCACAGGGGCACCTCACAGCGTGGCCGACAGGCCTCTTCCAAAGTCAGCGGTGGCCTTTCCTCCCTCACCAGCGTCTCTTTGTCATCACTCAAGCCATTCCACATGTCCCCTGGAACTCACCGGACGTGGCCTGAGTGCAACCCCTACTCTGCTGTTTGTGCCGGTGGAGTCTCTTCTCCACACAACAGCAGCGTGTCCTAGTGACTCTGCTTAAGATACTGACAAACCTTGCCAAGGCCCTAGAAGGACCTCTTTAATCCTCACCATGGCCACGCGGAGCTGAGCCATCCCTGCCACCTACACCCCAACTGCAGCGCGCATCACTGGCCTCCTGGCTCCCTGTGTTCTCCCCACACACATGCGACAAACTCCTTCCTCAGGCTGCCTGCTGCGGACAGGGGGAGCAGCCCCTTCCCAGCCCCATGCCGGCCTCACAGAGGGGTCTCTCTGATGCCCTCTCGTTCTTCGGATTAATCACAATGTGCACTCGTTTATCACTTTCTTACTTACTGTCACTTACACCCAGCTTAAACTACAGGCCTCCTGGGCACCAGGACCCTGCCTATCTCGTTCATCAGTGTGCATTTGTGTTGTGTACATAGGAGGCACTCGGAACCACAGAGAGATAAATAAATCATTCACTCAAAATCCCACAATTACGGCAAGTTCTAGGAAGCATAATTAAAACTGGCTCTGAGAAGACAACCTGACACTGGTTATAGTTTGGGAAGTCTGGTCTGAGGAAGCAGGTGAGCCTCGAAAGACGGACATGTGTAGCCAGGCAAAAGGGACAGGGCAGCAAGGAAGCCCTCTGGCCTCAAATGGAGCCGTGTGTCCAAAGGCCCTGAAGTAGAAAGGACCAGGTCGTGTTCTCGAATCTGAAAGGTAGAGCAGAAGGAGTAGGAAAGTTTGAGGAAGAAGCCTGGGAGGCCGGCAGAAGCAGCCCTGTCAGTTTAGCTTCACAAGAAGCCATCTAAACTCAGGAAGAACATGGTGTAATGAGGTTTGCCTGAGAAGACCTCTCTGGTTGCCACGGAGACTTGGTCAGATGGGGCCAGGGTGGGATGGGGTGCAGCATGGGTGGATGTGCAGTGGGATGTGAAATGACCAGAAGTTCTCAGAAACAGCATGGAAGCTATAGCTTATGCTACGGGGCCGGGCAATTCCCAAGGATATTTTGCAAGACAGGGAAAAACAGAAAGGAAACAAAGACTTGGAAGTGCTTGGAGAACAACGATGGTAGTACCTAAGGCTGGGAACAAACAGAAAGAGGCAGGTGCAAGACGTGTAAAATAAAATGCTGGGGGTATTCTTTTTTGGAACTGGGAATTAAACTCAGGACCTTGCACTTGTCAGGCAGGCGCTTGTGACACTGAGCTATATCTCTGGCCCTCCATCAAAAGTATTAAAAAGGGAATTCTGGGAAGAGACATCTAGGAATTGTGGGAAAATGAAAGTCAGGACTCTGACTTTCACCCCCATGCTGTTGTCTGATGATCTCATTCCAGCACACACTGACAGACCACCAAGGAGAACCCGATTTGCACTGATAGTGTTGGTTGTCAGTCCATCTGCATGACATTCAGATCCCTCTCTCTCTTTCTCTCTCTCTCTCTCTCTCTCTCTCTCTCTCTCGTTACTTGACAGATTGCATTCTTTGTTGCCTTTTAATTATTGAATTACTGTTCTTTATCTGCAAACTCTGACTAGTAACCGTATTATAACAATTGCCCAAGACCCAGCCCTGAACACTGTGCAGTGGAAGTCCACAATAATGAGAATGCTTAAATTAAATTAAAAAAAATTAACACGTAGCAGGGCATCCTAGCATCGACTGGATGAGTCACCAACTCTATGGATGATTTACTTTAGAAGTTATGTCCTATGAAGAAAACCTTACTTTGATCTCAACGTTTAATACCCAGGCCAGCCCGATGCACTCGTCCCATAGCCTCTGAATGCAAGTCTCAAGCAGAGATTATTAACCTATAAATAATATCCTAATACTCTGTTGGTGGCTTATGACAATTTTTTAAAAATTCTTTCCAGTGGCTTGCTAGTTGGTTCATGTTTCTTTCCATTGTCCCACACATGTTTGTAACTCTGGATGAGTACAGTTCTTTGTGTTCTCCCTAAAATAGCCATACTGTGATGTCCAGACAAGAATCTGCTTCTGTTTCCCATACTATTTTAAAGAAGAATGAGAAAAAAAAATCTCATACAATATTTAAGAAAATCCTAATTTTGTGACTTGTGAAAGCAGAATTGTTTTATGAATAGTTAATGAGAGAGCGCTCTATTCTAAAGTCTGTTTCTCTTTCACCATAACAAAGAGAAATAGCGTGGTAAGAGGAAACTACCCTTTTACCTTTGAAACTGGAAAATCCTGATACCAAATGCGTGCATTTTCCAGACCAAACAATTCTGACACCGCCAACCTGGGATCGGTATAGCCCCCCACTTAGATCCCAATAGCCAGTAGTAGGGACCCATGTTACCCACACTTCTAACCTGGCTACAGATCAGAGCTCCCCATCATCTCCTTCCTCAGGTTTGATGAGTTGGTCTAAGGACGCAAAACCTCATGGGAACACTTAAGCTGACTTGGGTAGTATGAAACATTTTAAAGGATATAAACGAAAAGGTACACAAAGCGGGCCTTGGGCATGGTACCAGCGGTAGGATCTTGGGTTCCTAGGAGCTCAGATGTGCGGCCTTCTTGCTGTGTGGATGTGTTCCCCAACTGAGAGATTGCGAGAACTCCACATTTCAGGGATTCTGTGCTTCCATGGTGTCTTAGTTACTTTTACTCATTGCTGGGACAAATATCGACACTCAAAATGAAGGAAGGAAAGGTTTATTTAGCTCACAGTTGCTGGAGGTTTCAGTCCATATTCGGCTGGCCCAAGGCTGAGTGGAACAGGGCAGAGAGCGTCCAGTTCATGGCGGCAGAACAGCAACAAAACGGTGACAGAGACAACCAAACAACCAGGGCACAGAGAGCAACAGCCAACATCTGTCTCTCTATCTCTCTTAATATTATATTCAGGCTCTGTGCCTCAACCTATCCACCTTAGGCCACACCCATAATCCCAGAAGGACTCAGACCCATAATCCCATCCATACTAAAACACATAATCCCAGTGGATCAAGAGTCAAGTAATCCCAGCAGTACTCAGACCCATAGTCCCATCAGTACTAAAACACATAATCCTAGTGGATCATGACTCAAGTCTCAAACTCTAGAAGTCCCCGCCCCATGATTGCATGAGGCTTTGGGGGGACAACTAGACATAAACCATAACACACGGTCACTTGCTGACTCAATATTCAGCCCTTTCTCCTTCCTAGATGAGAGAGGTTGGGGCTTAAATGTCCACACATTTCTAATCATGACCAGTCTTGGAGTAAGCAGCTCCATTCTAGGAGATCATCAGGAGATGTTCTGGTCACTGGAGAAATCTAAGGCATTTAGGAGCTCTGGCATCAGGAACTAGAATCCAAGATCAAATACTGCAGTAAGAGACATTCCTAATAGCTCTATCCCTTGGGAACTTATAAAGGTATTAGGAGGGGCAGGAACCAGGGATAAAGAATATATATATATTTGAGGAAAAGAAAAACTTGTATAAATATTTTAGTGCTAAATTTATGGAGACATCATGAGATTAAAACAAGTTATATTTGTCCTCTGCAATTACAGTAGGTGCTCAAAGTGGTGGCCATGAGCTTCAAGACATTTATTAGCACTGCGAACTGCTGTGTGTGTAACCTTGGTCCCTGACATCACTACAGATACCTTTTTAATTTCTTCTCTATGGGTCGGCAGTATAGTGGGTTTTCTGTGATATATGACATGCTCTAGAGTCCCCCATACAAGGATAGTACCATCTGTTTTTTTAAAAAAAGTCATGCTTTTTTCCTGGAAATGTGTGTGCACTTTTTGGGGGTCTGCCACCTGCCCCCCACCATATTGTAAGGCATTTGGTCACTTTACAAAAGTCAAGTGGCCAAAGATGGTACCAAATGGTACTTGACCTTCCTGGAAACCAGAAGAATGCATACTAGAATTGAAATGAGAGATTATAACACAAAGGTACAACTTCAGACACCAGTCATACTGAGCACTGAATCAAGATGGGAGCCCCTCTCTGGTTTAAAGGTCATTGGTTCATAGTCCTTCCACATCTGGTTCCCTTTAAGGATGGTGTACAGGAAGATAGATAGGGAGCAGAGAGGTGGAAACTTCGAGCCTTCATTCAGTCGTTTCAAGCCATAAAAACTGCTTAGGATTATTACTCCCTTAATATGTACCAGGGAATGTTCTCGATGCCAAATATATATACAGAAGTAAACAAACCAGGAACCTGCCCTCTAGCCTACGGATCTGCCATTCTGTTGGACATGAACAATAATAAGTTAATAATTTTTAAGGTAAGTGCGAGGGGCTGGAGAGGTAGGACAAGGAGCAGGGGCTGAAGGATGAGGCATTTCTTATCCATACAGGGAGGTCATAGAAGGCCCCATTAATACAACAACATTTCAAGCTAAGTCTTGAAGAGAGCGAGGGACTGAATTTGGGACGAGGACCTTCTAGGTAGGGAGAGCAACAAGAGATGGGTTCATGTACGGGCGATTTGGATGACATTGCCAAGGGAGTACGCAGCGTTCCCAAGTGTGGATATCACAAGGCTGCTATGAGGAGAATGAGATGGAAGGCAGGACCCAGCCACTTCCTCTGGTCTCAAGGACCCCACCCATGACACTTTCCTTTTCCCAATGCCACATGCTGCCAGCCCACAGCCCTCTCAACCTTCTTGCTTGGTCCTAGAAAAAACCTGAGCCTGAGCCTGAGCCTGAGCTGACTACAGGGAGTCCAAAGTGCTGCCTCAGGGTCCTCCCTCCAGCCTCTCCCTTGGTCAGTATGTGATGACCATTATCTTTTCACTTCAGACAGGTGGGATGTCAGCTGGGAGCCACCTCTGAGCTATTCCCAGGGCCATGTGCCACCGCACACCATTCACTTGTTCCTTTTCCCTGCCCTCCTAGGCATGCGGCGGTGGAGGGGAGAAGAGACAGAGAGTGACAGACACACAGAGAGACAGAGAGGCAGAGACTGATGGAAACAGAGACAGAGAAAGACAGACTAAGAAAGAGAGACAGAAACAGACAGACAGGAAGACAATGAGAGTGACAGAGAGACAAGAGAGACTGTGAGAGAGACAGAAAGACAAAGACAGAGATGGAGACACAGGCATACAGAGAGACAAAGAGACACACACAGAGGGAGACAGGCAGACAGAGACCTGCAGAGAGAGAAACAGAGTAACACAGAGAGACTGGGGCAGAGAGAGATACAGAGAGAAAGAGAGACATACAGAAAGATACACACAGTGAGAGAAAGAGGAAGAAAGGGAGGGAGGGAAGGAAGAGAGAGAGAGAGAGAGAGAGAGAGAGAGAGAGAGAGAGAGAGAGAGAGAGAGGGAATTGCCCACAACTTACAGGAGAAAAGGTTTATTTTGGCTCCCAGTTTCACAGGTTGCTGTCCATGGTGGGCTGGCTGTGAGGGAGAAACATGGCGGAAAGGCACAGCATGAAAGCTGCTTACTCCGGGCAGCTGAGAAGCAGAGATGGCAAAGATGACCCAGAGAGAAGGGGCCAGGGACAAGAACATCTCCTCCCAGGTTGTGCCGCAGTGCGCTACTTCCCCAACCACACTCCACCTCGTAACAGCACATTCGAGTACAAACTCGGTGATGGATTCATCTAGGGAAGGGTACAGGGTCCCCATGATCTAATCATCTTCCCCAGACCCCATCGCTGAACATGTGAGCCTTTAGGGGAACAGTTTTTTTTTTGTTGTTTTTTTTTTAAATTTTATTTATTTATTTATTTGTTTGCTTGTTGTGTTTGTTTGTTTATTTATTCATTTTGTGGCTGGCTCAGCCTGCCCTGGTGGTGGCGCTGGCGCAGCATGTGGTGCCGGGGATCGAACTGCAGTCCCCGCAGTTGCCCGAGCCCTCCCAAGCAGGCGCTTTAGACCACTGAACCATCTCGCCGGCCCCTAGGGGAACAGTTTTTATTCAGACCTTAACACATACAAAAGGAAGCATTCTACCCTAGTGTCTTGGTTACTTTTCACTTGTTGCTGGGACAAAATACCCGACCCCCAAAATGAAGGAAGGAAAAGTTTCTTTAGCTTCCAGTTAGTGGAGGGTTCAGGCTACATGTGGCTGGCTCCAAGGCAGAGTGGCACATGGCAGAGAGCAGCAGTTCCCGGCGGCAGAAAACAGCAAAGCATAGGGAGGAGACTCAGGTGCGGGTTCTTGCAAGCCTCTCTTCCTTCTTTCCTCACTGACTATGAAGAGCAGAGCTCATCCAAGGAAGTGGCCCACCTGGGAAGATCAAGCTCCTTCCCAAGTTGCCTGGCTGTGGAATCCTGCCTCAACAACTTCATATACCCTTTTTGTGCTGAGTCACTCTAGGGCGGGCCCTGCATGCCCAGGAAGGGGCCTCCACACCCCAGGACGCATAGTAGCTGAGCCAATCCAGCCAAGCTGCCGACTTCTCAGATTAACACAATGTATGAACCACCACACCTAGGAAGGAGCAAAAAGAAACTGAATGTTCTCCCACCCTAGTTCTTTCCTCAGCCTTCATACCCTTCAACCTAGCACCCCTCCTGTAGATCGCTGCTCTGTGATGGACATCGGTGTTCTAACGTCTACCCACCTAGCCAACCAGACAGGCTGTGGAGGTATTTGAGTAGGTATTCCAGAATCCAGAAGGCCCTTCACTCTCTCCATAGGCTCAACCCTTCAAGCTAAGCACCTGATTATTCAGTCAAGTGAGACTTGTCTCCCAAGGTGATCCGCTACCTCTTCAATAATGGTGAACCTTTGAGGGCTTTTTGATTTTGTATGTATTTAGTACAGGGTCTAAGGTTTTACTACGTCAGTCAGACTCGTGGTGTTCCTCCTGTTTTCAGCCTCCCAAGGGCTGGGATTACAGGCATGTGCCACCCCACCCAGTCTCAATCTGTGTCTCAGGGCACCCCGAGGGCAGGGCCAGCATGGCCCTTTTAGGACTTTAAATGACACCGACTCCTCGCTGTGCTGTAAGACCACCACTGCTGTGACCTGTATGGATTTTGCCTTCTCTTCTAGTTCAGTAAACTCCATGGCTCAGGCTTGGGGAGAGAGAGCTAAAAGGAGCAGGGCTTAAGGAGTGGAAATAAATCATTTTGACGTGATGTTCTTCCTACCTCAACCATCTGCACCCACCACACCCTACACTTCCCTTTCTTTCCCTGTAGACCTAAAAGGGAGCAAAGGGCAAGAGGTGGAAATTATGAATGGAAAACGCGTTAGGCCTCTTGCTGGGTTGGTGGGGCAAACACAGAGAAAGCCTGAATGAGAAGGGGGAAGGGCAGAGTGAGCCACCAGAGAATCCAACCAGGCATGCGGGGCAGGGTGGAGCACCCCAGAGGCTTCCATCTGGATCCACTCCGGGCTGGGAACAGGCTGGGGGAGAGGAGGGGTGCATTGGTAACCTGTGCAACTCCACCCCTGGAATCCAGTTCTGAGGCCAGCAGAGGGGAGCTGCAGGGAGTTGCAACTGAGCCCAGCGGACATTCGGCACATTGATTTTTCCCTTTATTTTTTTTTTCTGGGCACTGTGGTTTGTGATTGAGTGGGGAGGTTGGGAAAGACAGCCAAGGTTTTTAAAGGTGCCAATACTCTGGCAAGAAATAAAGAATACCGGCTGCTCAGCAGGCCCAGCTACCCCAGTCTGCCCTCCTGTGCCTCATTTTTCTTTTCCTCTCTGTCTTCCTTTCATCACCCTGCCTGTCAGCGAGGTGATCAGCAGCTGTGATAAAGCACAGAGCAGCCCCAGAGAGGTCATGAGCTTGGCTGGTGGTGACCTTGGGCGCGTGGTGGCCTAGCACCGGCTGCCGACTGCCCGCCTTCTCGCACTCTGGCATCCACTGGGTAGGTGTGCAGTGCGTCATGACTGACACCATAGACATGGCTCTGCCCTCCAGAAGCTTACACTCTGCAAAGGGCAATGATGTGAAAGAAGAGGCGAGAAGCAAAATAGGTGAATGGAGGTCATGGCAAACCCCACAGGGGAAAACAGGAACACAGAATGAGAGAGAATTACACTCTAGGCCGCCCGCCCTAAGTGGTGCTGGTAGCTGGCACTTCAGCTGGTGCTTGGAGGAGGACATAGAGGGGAGTCCTGAATCAGCGCCCACGAGCAACGTGTGCTGAGGAAATGACAGAAACAAGAGAAATCAGGAAGCTCAGGTGGGCTCTTCAAACCTAATAGATCGAGGCTAACATTGCCCCCCACATTTTTTGTTAGGCTTATTCATTAAAATTGCATGTAAGTTTGGATCTCATAAAGAAAACAGAGAACTTGTACTTCAAGCTATCCAGTGGTACAGGTCTACTACTTTTTTTTTTGTACTGGGAATCAAACTCAAGGCTTGCACTTGCCAGGCAGGCACTGTGCCACGGAACTGTATCCCCAGCCCAGATCTGCTACTGTTTGAAGCAGAAATTTTCAGATTAAAGGAAATTTTAAATGATGCTACAATTTTTCAAGTTACTTCTTATAATGAAAGCCAAGAAGCAGGGCTAGGGGCTGGGGAGATAGCTCTGTGGTCTAAGCACCTGTCTGGCAAACATAAGGACCCAAGTTTGATTCCCCAATATCGTATGTCATGCCAGCCCCGAAACAGGGCATGGTGGCACATGCCTGTAATCTCTGAGCTTTGGAGGCTGAGACAGGAGGATCACTACAAGTCTAAACTGTGTAGCAAGACCCTGTACCCACCCTGCATAAAAAAAGAAGCAAGGCTACTTGTAAGTTAAATTGCTTCCTTATTTTCACTGGGAAAGGCCTCAGATTCTTTAATAGGACATTGAAAGGATTCCCAGATCTTTCTTATATAGGGGTAATGTTTCCAGCTTGTAGGGGTCTTGAGTGATTTCAACTGCAGGTCACTGAAGGATGCTCTGCATTGCACTCAAGAAATGCTTACTAAACCCTTCATGTCTTCTAGGCACTATTCCTACCAAGAGTACGGTGTTGAACAAAGCAGAATATTAGAGACTGAGCCCTTTGCTCTTGAAGCTTATTTCTTATTGGAAAGAGACAGTCAGTAAATAAACAGGTCAACAGGCAATGACAATAAAAAATGGGCACAGAAAGGGACAGAGAAATGAATCACAAATTCCCAGTTCATGTGCAGATTAAAGATGACACTGGAGCAAAGACCTAAAAGATAGAAGAGCAAGAGAATTCCAGGCACAGAAGAGGCAAAAGTTGCAAGGTGGAGTTGTGTTCGGTGTGCTCTAGACCAGGAATCTGGCGTGGCTGGTGTCAAATCAGGGGTGTCTTGGTTTGGGCAATCCCTGAGATAAGGGTTTGTGTGCAATGGTTTATTCTAGAAATGATGTTAAAAAGCACTGTGATGGAATGGGGAAGAGAAGAGAGGAAAGCCAACAAACTGGACATCTGTGAGTGGTTAGCACTGAGGGAAGCTGAGCTCAATCCCGTTGTGGAATCCGATGGTGGAATATGGCTCAGAACCACCCCACTGTGGGGGTCAGGAGGCTGTTTATCCATGTCATGTCTTATTGGAACAGATGACTTCTGGAACCTGTCCCTAAGCTATAGAACACCTCTGGGTAGATGCAGGAAGGCCCCAGAACATAGGATGACAGCTTCAGGTGACCACTGGGCAAGCCAGGGGATGCAGCTATAGGGTCTTGGCAGTGTCTGCTGGAGGAGAATGAGTAGGACGTAAGATCAGAGGGGAGGCAGGGCCCAGGTCATGGAGACCACGGCATGGACCTTGGGTTTAATTTTTGGTAAGATGGCAAGCATTTGAAGAGTCTGAGCAATAGGACCTGATACTCATCTTTACCCTGAAATGTGATGACTGCAGAGGGGGCGGTACCAAAACACAACTGGAAGCTGGAAAGTCACTTAGAAGGTTGTGTAAGACGGAGCCAAGGGCACCACGACAACCTGAGTGTACGAAGCTGTTGACCTGCTAGTTTGCTTTGAAGATGCAGCCTACAGGAGTCACCCATGGAGTGGACATGGGATGGACAGATATGGAAGAGTTGAGACCAACTGTATGTTCTGACCTGAGAAACAGAGAGAACAAAAGCTTACAGAGGTGGGTTAGGCTTAGGGGGGAAGCCCTTTAGGATTGGCAAGATGTAGAATGTCTATACTAAGTCAAACATACACATAGGCCCATGCCTGAGTCCCTCCCTATGTAACACATTGTGTTATGGCTTGTGTCTAGTTGTTCCCCCAAAGCCTCATGAAGTCATGGGGCCGGGACTTCCAGAGTTTGAGACTAACTCATAATCCACTGGAATTATGGGTGATCCAAGAACAAGATTATGGATCTGAGTACTGCTGGGATTATGGGTCTTAGTACTTGTCATAGTTGCTTTTTACTCGTTGCTGGGACAAATACTGACACTCAAAATGAAGGAAGGAAAGATTTATTTAGCTCACAGTTGCTGGAGGTTTCAGTCCATATTTGGCTGGCCCAAGGATGAGTGGAACAAGGCAGAGAGCATCCAGTTCATGGTAGCAGAACAACAACAAAACGGTGACAGAGGCAACCAACCAACCAGGGCGCAGAGAGCAACAGCCAGCATCTGTCTCTCTGTTTCTCTTCATATCACATTCAGGCTCTCTGCCTCAACCTATCCTTCTTAGGCCACACCCATAATCCCAGAAGAACTCAGACCCATAATCCCATTCGTACTAAAACACATAATCTCAGTGGATCATGACTCAAGTCTCAAACTCTAGAAGTCCCTGCCCCATGATTGCATGAGAGTTTGGGGGGACAACTAGACATAAACTATAACAGTACTGCTGGGATTATGGGTGCGTGTACCTTTCCAGCCTGGGGCGATAGCTTGAATGTATTATAAGAGAGACAGAGAAACAGATTCTCTCTGTTGCTATTGTTACTGTTCTGCCTCCATGAACTGCTGCTCTCTGCCATGCGCCCTGCTGCCTTGAAACCAGCTGATTATCATCGACTGAAATCTCCAGTAGCAGTGAGTTAAATAAACCTTTCCTTCCTTCATTTTGGGTGTCAGGTATTTGTTCCAACAACAAGAGAAGAGTAACTAAGACATGTTGCAACCTAACTTATCATGGAAACAAACAAACAAACTTAACCTCTGGACAGCTGTGTCTTAGCTAATTACAGGCAGCTGGCTTCAGTCAGTCACAGGCAGCCAATTGCTCATACCATGTGCAAACAAGGTAGACACATAGCTCTAACTGCACAAGCTACTTCTGTACTTCCATTTTTTCCCACTGTACTCACTGCCAATTGACAGGCTGGCACTCTTGCCACCGCTCCTGGTGCTGAGTGCTACCCAATTCATGAACTACAGAATTCTTGCCCAAATAAACTCTGTAAAATTCAATTTGCCAAAAAATTTGAACATAACTTAGACCTCCAGCTAGAGGTGTTGATGAGACAAAGAGACACATTATGCCTGGGACCTGGCTCATGCCTCACTGATACATGCAGTGGCCCGTACCCCCATGGCCAGGCAGTGTTTCTCTCTGGGCAGAAGACTCTGTGAGTTGTTCAAGCGTGGGCACTTTCATTTTCATCCCACTCCTTTGATTGGGAACCAGTTTTTCTGGGTTCTCATTCTCTTCCTCCTCCCTCCATATAAATCAAAAGATAGACAGATGCTTAGAACATACTGTATGTGTGAACAATGACCATGGTGATGTCGCCTTTATCTGATTTCCCACGGCTCCTTGCCGGAACCTCCTGAACCAAGGCTGACCATTGCGTTGCAGTCAAATGCGTAAACTTTTAGATCTCTGCTCCGTTTCCTGCTCACAAAACAAACTCCAAGGACGAGGTTTCTCACAGGTCTTGGTTCAGTGTAGAGTGTGTACGGAACAACCTAAACAAGTTGTTTCTACCCTGTAAAGATATACATAATAAAGTTCATGTTAACTCATGAAGAAAACCGGCTGTGGATTTCAGTGTCTTCACACAATAAAAGTTTATTTCTTGCTCACATCGAAGGCATCTGTCCTGGTGGACTGTATTCCATACAGCGACTCTGGGACCTTTGGTGGCTGCCTCTGATATATATATATATATATATATATATATATATATATATATATATATATTATTACTGTTTTGGTACCCAGAATTGAACTCAGGGCCAGGCAGGCGCCTTTGGAAGTGGCATAGATCACCAGTCACATTCCCTCACTAGGACTGGGGCAGACTGTTCCAGTAAGTGCAAGAGGGTCTGGCGCGTCCCCTGCCTATCCCTGCCACGGTTTGCCCCTCCCCCTAAGTTAGTCTTTCGGCTCTTCGGTATTGCTGTTCTTCTCTTGCCCATATTACATGGTGGCTTTCTTCTGCAACGTGTGTTTCTGGTGAATCAAAAAGCCTTAAGATCCACAGAGGTGGTAACTGAACCACACAGACTCCAAAGGGAGCTCGAGTTCCACAATTGTTCTGAGCGCGTGTCATCGGCAGTGCCGCACCCTGTGTGGTCCACGAGAGACCTAGTGGGTTACCTGCGCTGTTCCTTATGTCTGGTCAGTGTGTCCTAAATGTAGCAATTTTTAGGATCTCTGTCCCTAAGCCAGATACCAGTGGGCTAACCTGCTACCCAGGGCTGGGGAGGCTGCTGAGGAAAAGAAGCTCAGGAAAGAAGCAGAGAAACGAGGGGACCAGCTGGAGTTAGGACAAGAGCCAGGCTAACCTGTGAC
Source organism: Capromys pilorides (assembly GCA_004027915.1). Taxonomy (NCBI): domain Eukaryota; kingdom Metazoa; phylum Chordata; class Mammalia; order Rodentia; family Capromyidae; genus Capromys; species Capromys pilorides. Next base: position 101,517 of record PVKN010000052.1, on the reverse strand, counting down.
AGTAACAAGCACAAGCAATAAAGGAAGAGAGGCTGCAGGGTAAATCAACAGAGAGGAAGGGCGAGGGAGGGCCAGGCTGAGAGGGTGCTGACCCAGGTAGGGCAGGTGGAGCAGAAGGGAGAGGGCGGGTAAGAGGCCGCGAGGCTGACAGAACCTTCCCCCCACTCCCGTTGGCCCCCCACCCCCACCCCTCGCGCCTTGGGCACTGCCCGCCCGCCCGCGCTTCCGTGGGGAGCAGAGCTGCTCGCGCCTGCGCGCGGGGAGGAAAAGCGAGGGAAACAACGCAGAACCGGAGGGAAGCGAGGGGCAGGGGGTGGTGAAGCTGCTGCTGCTGCTGCAGAAAAGCGCAAAGCACCCCTGCGTGCTCTGCATGTTAGATGTGCAAAGCTGTCCCCGCTGGCTCGGTTTGGTATGACACCCTCGCCTCACCCCAAAACTCCCGCTGCTGCCTCCCACCCTTCCGAACTTCCAGCGCCTGGGCCTGTCCTGGTGCCGGTGCCGTCCATACCTGACCGCACCTGGGCTCCCCTGGCAGCTCTGGGCAGGAGCTCAGGCCGAGTCTCTCACATCCTCTCCATCCCAGATCCCCGACCTCCCTGGTAGTATCCAGTGCGACCACCCGGAGAGCGAGGTGGGCTGTGCAGCTGGAAACAGAGGACTGAAGAGAGGGATGCGGTTCCGGCCAGGGCAGCAGAGGCCCGGAATCAGCCCGAATGGATCAAACTGGCCTCTCGGTTTTCTCCTCCGAGGTCTGGCCTCTGCCCTTGGCCACAGTTCGCCACTAGGGGTTATCAGCCTATAGCGCATGTGCAGACATTCAGGCTTGGGAAGAATGTAAGAGCTGCCTGGAGTCTGATCTGGGTGCAGGCGGAACTGGGCAGGTGGGGTCGTGGGGGACGGGCATCATCCTCTAGGGTTTATGGTTCCATTAGGTTGGACTTGATCTCCCTTTTTCTCTTTCCTCTTTGCATTTCCTCTCCCTTGGCTTTCGTTTTTCTGGGCCTCATTGGAGGTTTGTCACAGGCCCTGTAGGTGTCACTGAGCATCCAGGACTCAGTACGAAGGTCATCGTGAAGATCACTCCAAAAGGACAGCTTCCCTACCGCCAGGCTCTTTCCTTAGGGTAGCTTGGGAAACTGTTTTACCACGAAGTCCCCGTCGCTGCAACATTTCCCACCAAGGTGTGGTTAAAACCGCAGTTAGCAGCTGTTTAACACAATGGAAAGGGAGAACTGGTGCTCACAGATCTGTTTGGTGTGACAGCAAATCTGACACTACACACCTGCATAGTTTCTTTCTACTCCAAAGGTTCACAGGCGATGAGAACAATCTTAGAATCTTGTTGGAATTCAAGTTCCTTGTCCTTGATCTCAAAAGATTTCAGTTGAATAGTCCTGGGGCAGGACTCAGGACCACAGCCTTTGAGAAGCCCACCAAGTGGCCCTGATAGCTTTCATAAAGTCACAAAGACTGCCTTATGGAGCAACCACCCCCGCTTGTTGTTCACCCTACCCTGTTTTTCCTTAGACTCGGAACTAGCTGACTGTGAAGTTTTAATTCTTATTTTCTGACACTGGGAATTACACTCAGAGCCTTTGCACTGAACTATGCCCCCAGTGCCCTGTTTTCTTTATTTTGAAATAGGGTCTCACACCGCACTAAGATGCCCAGGTTGAGCTGAGATCTGGGGTTCTTCTGCCTCAGCCTCTCAGAGTGCTGGGCTTATAAATGTGGGTCGCGATACCCAGTTCCTGGAAATTTTCAATACTATGAAGACATAGTATTTTGAGGGCTCTCTGGCTTTAGCAACTCTACTAGATGTCAAGCTTACTGACACTGCTCTGTGTGGGAAACTAGTAGATTGGCTTTTGAATTTATTAGAAGAACACATCATTACCAGTGTTTTGACTCCTCTCCTGCAGGTGACAGAAACAAAGAAAAGGACCAGTTAAGCCACAGATCTACAGTGGTTTCCCCACCAAATGCACCAATCAATAACAAACACCAAAGTTTATACACTAAACACTTTCCAAAGCATTGATCACACACTTGGGATTTGATACAAGTCTGCTTCCCAAGCAGCTGTTCTAAGAGCTCGGGGTTTAAAAATCTAAGCCATCCCAGTCCATTTAATTGGAATTTAACAAGATTTTTAAGCAGCTAAGGTAATTTCTTCCCTCACTCAGAGATAATCAAAAACACATGCGACTAGAATAGTAAAAATCAAGAGAGAGAAATCCTTCTAGTTCAAGGATTTAATCAGTCCCCAGTGGATGACCTATAAGAATGCATTCTTCTGAGGTTCTGCCATTTGTTTTTCACTGTTCAATTTCTTCTTGGCTCCCACCCATCAGCCTAAATGTTGGGAACATTTGGAATCTGGTTTAGTCTTCTCTCTAGTAGCTATTTCCCCAACTCAGATCCCTCCACCAATTTGGTTCACAGACTGATGAAGAGGTTCTTTCAAGTGGGTGACAAAAATCTGGCCCAGCACGGATTTATGACTATAATGCTATTTAGCTACTTTTTACATGTTGCTGGGAAAAATAACCCACACTCAAAATGAAGGAAGGAAAGGTTTATTTAGCTCACAGTTTGTGGAGGTTTCAGTTCAAACTCTGCTGGCTCCAGAGCTTCTCCAAAGTGGCATGGAAGATCGAGCTCCTCCAAAGAGGAGGACTTCTCTCAGGAAACCCGGCAGAGCTGGGCCAGGAAGGAAGCAGCCAGGGCAGGGCCGGGATGGGCATACAAAGTCTTCCAATCACATCCCAGGGCAGGCCCTCTGCATCTTGCAGAATGGGGACCCCACAACCAGAACCAGCCCAGCCCATCCAGCCAAGCTGCCTTAAATTGACACAATGTATCAACTACCACAAATGCAGTAAAGGTGGATCCTTGCTTCTGGGCACACAGACCCTGCTGCAGCTTACATGTGGAACCTCAGGGCACACCAGTCATTGCACCGAGGTAGCAGGTATATTTTCTGTAGATGGTAAGGGGCACACAGTAGATGACAGTCAGGCCCAATGTGGTGGGGCAGTGGGAGTGCATGGAGAAGGGACAGGATGCTTCTAATAATCATGAGCCATGTCAATAAGCTGTTCTTGCTTGGCATTGGCCACATATCTATTACATGTCAGCATGGTGCCTGAAACTCCTTATGGGAAATATCCAGGGGCCTCTGGCCTGGGCTCTGGGGCCAGGTGGCTTACAATCAAATCTTGACTCCAGCACTTAGTAAGTGTGGTGTTGGAAAGCTAGTGATCTGTTTGAGGAGCCTCATCTGAAAACGATGATGGCAATGGCACCACTTGTAGGTTTGTGCAATTAGGTAGGGGTCTCTAGCTGCTGTGACAGATAACCCTGGAGTCTTTCTGGCTTAATATATTAAAAGCTTACTTCACACAGAGAATGGTCCAGCTGAGTTTTCTCCACGTGAAGATTAGGGCCCCATGTTTCCTTTTGTGAGTCTGCTAGCTGCTAGGTAGGGAAAGATCACTCGCAGTGGGCTGGCAGACGGGAGTAGGGATTATGGGCCAGAACTAAAGGTGATGCATTCTTTGGTACTGGGAATCAAACTCATAACCTCACATTTGCCAGGCAGGCTCTGTGCTGCTAAGCTGTATCCCTAGCCAAGATGAGGTGCTTTTTTCAATACAATACACAGAATCCATTCTCAGGGCCTCTCTAATGACAAGCCAGCCTGGGGCATGGAGTCTGTGTGTCTAGAAATAAAAAGAAATGAATTCACTTGCGTAATTGTGAGATCACACGTAAGTTCTTTGCGGCAGTACTTTGCACATAATAACTGCTCAGCAAATAACAACAGTGACAATTACAATTCCTTATATGCCTTGCTGGTGCCTGTCCAAGCTGTGCTAATCTTGGATTCAGAGATTTCTGAGACTTGGTCTATCAGTGGATTTGTAGGGGTTGCTTATGGCTTTCTCCCTGTAAATAGTGAGACCCTTCAAGCATCGGGATGGGCTCTGTTCTGTGGCCACTTACCCCAGTATCTTCCCTGAATGTCAGAGGTGCACTGTGACCCAGGAGGATATGTGAGAGACATGAGATAAACAGATTTTGGGGGTCTGGACTGCTCCCTGGAGGCTCCAGCAGGTTTTGCACCCCAACATTGTCAGTATTTTTATTTTTAGTACTGGGATCATCATCCCAAGCCTTCACTCAAGACGGGCAAGTGCTCTACCACCAACTACATCTGTAGCCCTTTTTAATTTTGAGTTTGAGACAAGGTTTTTCTAAATGAACCAAGATGACTTTGGCCTGGAGATCCTTCTACATCAGCAACCCAAGTCGCTGGTATTACAGGCGTGGTCCTGTGTACTTTCTGATTAAGGCTATGTAGACCTTCTCAACAACAACTTTTGTTTTTTGTGTGAAAGCTTATGATTTCTGTTCTGTCCCTGTGTGGCTGCCATAATAAGAACAGAGTTCACAGCTTAACCTCCCCACCCCATACTCCTGAACTCCATAAATATAGTCTGACAAGGTTTAGAAGGGAGATTGGACACTGAACTTTGAATGTGGTAGTGCAGGTTTTCATTTTGTGACGTCCTAATACATATGCGATTTTCACATCATAGAACAAACTGAACTGTGACTTTTTTTTTTTTGCAGTTTATGCAGTAGATGTAATAACTCCCCCAAAAAAGAATTGATCATGTTTTTGTTAGTGTAACATAATATGAGGTTCGATCAAACAATCCGCACTTGCATTCCTGCTCCAGATCTTAAAGCTTTTCTGCTATGGGTAAATTACATTATTGTGCCAAACCTTGGTATTTTTCATCTGGGAAACAAAGATAATACCTTCATACTTGTACCATGGTGTGGCTGTGCATGGAGCTTGACAATAGCAAACCAAATAAGTGGTAGTTATTTTGTTATAATGTTGATCATACACACACACACACACACACACACACACACGTGCATGTATGCACATACACAGAGTTCTTTGTAATTTTGAGGTACATGTGCTTTTTCCCCCTAAAGCCATGAGTATCTTAAATGGAGGCTGAAAGATTTTAGAGTCCCCCGTGTGTCCTAATTCTACATTTTTCCCTGCATGGACATGTAATCCACTCCCATTTTCTTTACACAGATGAGACAAATGTCCTGCAAATGTTGTTCTCTAAGCAGTCTGCTTTTAGAAAAAGCCAGCAAATCAAAAGGTAGGTGCTTGATAGCTGAGTGGTGGAGATGAGAGGGAGGCTGCCCGGGAACAGCCTGGCTGAGACAGTGGGCCAGTGGGCCAAGAACGCTAGTGCCACTGTGTCTTACTTGGTTTACTTTTCCATCTTCCCTAGGGCTCTGCCTCAGTTTCTCTGAGGTTCTGATGATAGTTATGACTTCAGCCTAGAAAAAAAATAATGTACTTCTGGTATATACACATGAAGGTTTGTGATCCACTTTAGTGGGTTCAAGATCCCTCTGTGGCCATTCTGTGGATCTCAGGTTAAGATGCTCTTATGGTTCCCATCTAGGTGCCCCCCAAAGCTTCAGATATTATGGGTGTGATATTGGCTTGGTCTATGGATTGGTTTAGCATAGTTCTGGGTGTGACTGATGATGGGTTGATTGAAGAGGGAAGGCCCTCCCTGGGTGTGAGTGGCACCAGCCAATAGGCTTGTAGCCTGGATGGAACGCAAAGGGCAAGAAGGAAGGCTTGGTGCTTCTCATCTGCCATGCCATCCTGCCTTGGGCCCAGCCAACTGTGGGCTGAAGCTTCTACAAGCAGTGAGCTGAAATAAGCCTTCCTCCCCTAACTTGTGGGTGTTGTAGATGGCATCTCAGCAATGAGGAAGCAGCTAAGACAGATGCACAGCTCCTGCGGCCCGCTTGCTTTTGCCTATGTGTTTGAAGAGCAGCCCGAGGTGCAAGAGGGGAAAGGCGCCATCCACCTGCACCTGGGGAGCCTAGTGCACGTTGTGCTTGGTGGGTATGAGTCAGAGGCAGCACAGAGGCCAGCTGGACTCTTCCAGAGAAGAGGACCCTGATCTGAGGCAACAGTGGGCAGGAGAGAAAGGAGGCGACTCCAGTGGATGTGTAGAAGGATTCAGTCAACGCAGGTATTGGGCGAAGGAAAGAAACATCCCAAGGATGATATCCATAGCAGGGCAAGTCTGCTCTGTAGTTCAGAAGAGAGACAGAGAGGAAGACTTTGGAGTCAAAATAAAACCCCAGGTGATTGGACCTGCAGGATGAGATGAGAAGGATTTTTTTTTTGGCTGCCTTAATTGGGGGTTGGGTAAGGCATATGGAGCAGAGGACCGAATCCCGGTCCCCTGTGCCTGATGGCATTTGCCCGAGCAGGCACTTAAACAACTGAACTAAGCCGCAGTTCCCCGGATGAGATGAGAAATTGTAGAAAACATGTATAGTGTGAGAGAAGATGGGAGCCAGGGCAGAGTTGTGAGAACATGAAAAGCCATTTTTATGTCTGTCTCAGGCTCTCGCCACCTGTTCCACAATGGTCCAATAAGTATTCTTCAGGTCAGATCAGTCTGTTCTACTTTTGCTAGTGTATTTTGAAAGGAATCTATCACCACAATGAGAACTGAAAAAGTAGCATCACTTGCCACGAATAAAATTACCAATAAAAACATATAAACAAAAATCTGGTTTGCGTTCTACATGGTTCAGAGAAAAACTAATTTTTAATCTTTCTCTTTCAAGAAAGGAAGATTAGCAAGCATAGGAGAGGTGCTAAAGCTATCCTTACTAAACTGGGATGTGCTCTTTGTTTAAATCAGAAAAATTGGAAGAGAAAGAGAGTCAACTTTCTTGCTACAGCTCATATTTTATTTAGTGCTGGCAGCACTCGGATCTAGAGCACTGCATCCTATTTTAGCAGGGTTCACACTCTGCTTGCGATCTTGGACCATCTAAAATTGTCACCCTGCCACCAGTGCTATGAATCCTGCACACTGAGAAAACCCAATAGTGATGGAATCGTGGTGTCTACACAGGTCCAGCAAAAGAGCAGTCGGTTTGGGGGACTCAGGGAGGCCGGCAAGCCAAGGCCTAAAGGCACCCCTTGAGTCTGGCCACCAAGGATTGTGGTATCTTTGGTGGAGCAGATGTTAGTACAGCTCAGGGGGTGACAGAACGTAGCGGTGGAGGAGTGAGTGAGCGGCAGTGACTAATAGCAAGCATTGAGGAGCTCGGCTGAGAAAGGAAAAGGAGAATAAGGGAGAGATAAGGGATTCAAAGAGACAGTGTGCTTCTTTTTGTAAAACATGGGAAGCTTGAGCATGCTTTTACTTGTTGGGAAAGAAGGTAGACACACAGCTCTTAGACATAGAAAGAGGCGATAATAGACAGAGCAAGGTCACAGTTTGGGAAGAGGGGGTAGGCTCAGGGCGAGGGAACTGTCCTTACTGTCCTTAGCTTTGAGGGCAGGAGGTGAGGGCACATGCAAGCAAGCTGATTGTCTGACTGTAGAAGCGGAAAGGGGAACAAGTTCATGTCTTGAGCGTAATTTCCCTCTATCAGTGCAAGTTGAGGTTATTGCTGGGGTCAAAGGAAAAGCTGACTGAAGCTTGCCTGACTGATTTTCCACTGAAATGAGGACGTTAACCATGGTTTCTCCAAAGACACAGAGCCAACAGTAGGTGTACGTATAGCAGAGAGAGACAGAGACAGACAGAGACAGAGACAGGCAGACAGAGACAGAAAGACAGAGAAAAAGAGAGACAGGCAGAAACAGACAAACAGACACAGAGAGACAGACAGACACAGAGAGACAGACAGAGAGGGAGAGACAGACAGACAAGACAGAGACAGAGAGAGACAGACAGACAGGACAGAGATATAGAGAGACAGACAGACAAGACAGAGACAGAGACAGACAGACAAAAGACTGAGAGTGAGACAGACAGATAGACACAGAGAGATGGACAGATAGAGAGAGACACAGAGACAAACACAGAGAGACAGAGAGAGATAGACAGAGACAGACAGACAGACAGAGAAGAGGGGGTGGGAGTTAGGAATTGGTTCATCCAATTATGGAAGTTGGTAAGGCAAAAAGCCTGTCTGCAGGGTAGCATGGCAGGATAGATACCCAGGGAAGGGTTGATGTTGTAGCTCAAGTTCAAAGGTAGACTAGGCAGAATTTCTTCCTTCCTTCCAGCACTCCTCTGACTCAGCGAGGCCCACCCACATTAGTGGATGGTACTCTGTTGCACTGAAAATCTACTGAATTGACCTCTGATCTTGCCTTTAAAACAATACTTTCCTAGCAACATCCAAACGTGTTTTACTAAATATCTGCATCCTGTGGCCTGTTCAAGTTGACAGACAGAATTAAACATCGTAAAGAATATGGTCTCGAACTTATCCCTAGAAAATAGATGACAAAGACAATGATGGGACGACAGGGTATAGAAAGAATCCTTTGGATTCTAGGAGGTTCTGACTCCATTGACTACAGAACTCCTGAGGGAGCCTGATCAGATGAAATATCATAGAAGAGTCACGGCATGGGAGAGCACCCCACAGCCAAGAAGAGCATCGCAGTATCATGGTGAGATCCTATGAAGGCGAGGCTTCTAAATGCAAATTCTGGTTAGGAAGCTCTTGTTAGCAAAACAGCTGGCCATCCTCCTACTGCCTCTCTAGTAGCAGAACGTAGATGCTTCCAAGATAAATTCTATGATTATCATTCACTCTTTCTTCTTCCTCTATTTTTAACATGGATCAAAAAGCATATACACTTATCTCACTGGGATTAATTCATTCATTCACTTTGTTTTCAAGTTACCCTTTCTCAGTCATGGGGTTTCCTCTGGGGCTTACTCCTTTGTTTGCTCGAAAGCCAGGGGTCTTTCCACATTGATCCTGTCCTGGGCAGGAATCCTTGGAGAGTAGCCTGGTGGTAAGCCACCTGCTCTGGGTTGAAGATGGATCTATTCTAGTCACAGACTTTGTGATCCGGACAAAGGAACTTAATATGTGCCTGTTGGATTGTCAGGCAATACTAAATTTGGCAAGCCGGCTGAATTCTTGCAGAAAAAAAACAACATGCAAAATAATGTTTAGCAATTGGGGAAAAATTGGCCTACGGTGGGCGGGGGGGGGAAACAATTGAATGAAACTCAATAGGAATTACACGGCCATAGAGTTCTAACTTGAGGTTGCCATGAGCTATGTGACCTTGTAGAATGGGAGCTGTGCCTCAGATGTGATATGGAGAGCTCTAGCACATTTTGGAACTGAAGAGCCTTTGAGAAGGAGTCCCCCACTGCCAGACTTCATGCACATTACAAATGTTTTTTTCTAACTTTACAACAGTTATGGTTGTGGAGGATCATGTGTTCCGGGTTTCCCAACACCACAATTGGAAGGACTCGCCCCTCCCATCCCACCTGCCGTGGTCATCTCCCAGCAGCACTTGCTCCACCCTGCTCCACAAGGTCTGTCTACCTGTCTCACTCCTCTTCTGGGTTACCAGCACCTTGGTCAGAGCACCTAGCTTCAGCACAGATGTCATCATCATCCATAGACGTAACTACATTTCCATCGGTGGATGTTTGAAAATCTATAGCTACAGAACCGTGGGTGGGTGTAGAAGACAAATTATGTCAGTTAACTTCTTTTTCCGCACCACAGATTCTCTTCCTATTATTCATCCTAATTCAGCAAACGCCATAAAATTATAAGAGGCAGAAAGTGGAAAGAGTTCTTCAGATCTTTGACCAGCACAAACTAGAGGGAGAAAATGCCTTGTGCCTGGACACAGCAGCCGGAGAAAGATCACAACTGCATTGACTGGGTTTTAAGTACATATCCCAGGATGTCTGCAATAGGAGGATGACTTCCTGTGGATTTTCTCCCTCCAAGTGGCATCTCCTTCCATGCTATATATGTGCGATAGATCTGGAACTCAAAATTTAAGATTTTGCGTTTTCTTGAAATGCAATCAGAATCATTTTGAATTCAATGCTGCCCGCGATTACGTTAGCAAAACTTCCTCCTTTCAGGTCATGAGTGAATTTTATATTCTTCTATTTTCTAGTTTTAATCCCACTCTTTGTTAAAAAGGATTGGGGCTTGATGAAATTTCAGTGGTACAAATAATAAGCTGAAAAGGCCTCATTTCACCACCTCAGCCACAAAGATCCTATAAGTGACATTTTGAAATATTTTCTAAAGTGCATAGCTTTAGTATAGTAGCCCCAAATCTTGGCAGCCAAGCAGTCTATTAACATATGAATAAAGCAAAGCTTACCACACAGTTCCTTAGCATTGCATGCTGGTCCTGTTACCGAGGCAGGGTTCCTTTCCAAAAGTTCACAAATCTGCTGCTCCAGCTTCTGAAACATGGTCCTGTGTCAGCTACCCACGGGGATGTGTTCTGACGTATGTGAAGGTGATTTCACGATTTGTAAGCATCCCAAAGTGCTTAGTCAAAGCCTCCATGGTACGCCTCCTGCGTGGCGAGGCTATGCGGTGTAGCATATTACTTCTAGGCTATAGACCTGTACAGTGCTCCTGAACTGAACACCACGGAGAAGGATAACACGAAGGTAAATATTTGTGACCTAAACAGAGAGAAGGAACAGTAAAAATAATAGGCAAAAGGAATCTTTGAGCTCCTCTATAATCTTATGGGACCACCATCATGAAGCGCCATGTCGTTGTATTCCGATGACTGCAAATCAAGCTCAGACCGTGTCCTGGAATTGATGCTCAGCTCATTTCTGTGCTGGAGACGCCATCTGACGGCCATCGCCAATCTTTTTTTGACTCTTTCGTGGTTCCTTCAAAACTGACTTTGAAATCACAACATAAGCTTATTAAATGAATTTAAGCCTTGAACATAAATAAACTTTGGAGGTTGGCCTTACCATGTATGGTAGGCTCCTAGATTCTCCATTAGAGACCAGTTCTCTATAATCATAGATTGGTTATTCTTTCTTCTGTTTTTTTTTCCCCTAATTTTTCAGGACTAGATGATTTAACAGGTTTTTGTCACATTGAACATCTTCAACTACTAAGCACAGCTATCTGGTGGGAAGCTGCTTATGCTCACGTGAGGATGTTTACATTTCTTTTTCTCTAATTGATCTGAAGAGTTCACACCTCTCACTGTTCTCATCTTTTGAAGGGGGAACATATGTAGGCCTGGAATGACTAACCCAGCACCAGGAGTCCAAGCTGACTCTCCAATAGGGCCAGGGACTTCGAAGAAGATCTTCTAAATCAAAATGCCAGATGTAGGAGTGCAGGCCCTGGGGCAGACTCACTCCTTCTCTGATAATCCTTCAGATTGCTCCTGGGGAGAAAGTGCCAAACCACAAGGTGACTGGAAAACACCCTGAGGGCAGAAAGCATTTTCCTCTCACTCCTGTACTCCTTGTGCAGAATGCAAGCTCTGGAGTTGATGAGGAGTGGGGAGTGGGGTACAGCCGTGTTCTTGTTTCCATAGGGTGTGAACCAGAACAAGTTGATAAACATCCCAAGTTTTACAGAACCAAGCCAGGGTTTGGCCCTTCTCACCCCGATGCTAGATCTCCAAAAGTCTTTTCAGATAGTGGCTATTCTGAGCCCCATTTCAGGGCAGAATATCAAAGTTGGAGTCTTCAAGAGGTAGCTGAGAGATAAAGCAGTGACGCTGAGTCCTGTGATGCTGCTTTGCCCCCCAAGTGAGACCGAGCTGCAAAAGAAGGAGCCTTGAAAACTAGAGACCAGACATGCCCGTCCTTGCCTCTGTCACCAGCACTATGCCCCTGCCTGGTGGCTCCTCAGTAAGGCAGCGGAGGCAGGGATAGGCCAATGGGGCTGGCAGTTTTGAGCTCTAATTTTCAAGGCTGAGTCTTTTCCAGCTAAGTCTTCTTTGGGGTGAAAGAGAGTAGGTGAAGAAATTGAAGCCCAAAGAGATTTAATGGCTCAGCGAAGGTCGCACACTCAGGAGAGTGGTGGAGCAGGCCCTGGAGGGCAGGGATCTGCAATTCTGGGCTCCCTTCCTTGTGATGAGCTATGCTTTCTTTGTTCATGAGTTGTATTTCCTCTGTCAGCTTTTATTTCTGCCCTTTCCAATGTGAAGGTGCTTTTTTTTTTTTTTTCTTCCAAGACAATAGTGAAAGAGAATGGAGTTTGAATATGTCTGGCTTCTGCTAATATCATGCCACATTTTCTAAGAGTGGGACTAGATAATGTGTTAAATTTAGACACAGGGAGGCCAGCCATGGGAAGACAAGGTGGATGAAGACCAATTAGGCATAGGTGGGACACAAAAATACCCATGAGGTCACAGTTGACCGCAAGCGAGGGATGCAGCCCGGGAGTGCTACTGCTGTAAAGTCAAATTGATACCGGGATGTATTTATAGAAGGATGACACGCAGAGCCCAGGAAGCAATCATTAGACTACGGTCTATATTAGTCAGATCTCCATTAAATAGGATGCTCGAGATGTCATACTTTGACAAGAGAGTACCCGGGGGAGGAATGAAGCTCTAGAAAACCATAGCTTAGAGTAAAAGTTAAAGAATTCGGGATGTTGAAGGCAACAATTTTCACAGATTCCACCCATGTCCTGAATGCCTGAGCAAGTAAGAGGAGAAGGTAGCTAAAGAAAAGAGGAATTTTCTCAGCTAGAAATTTCACTCCAACCAGCTGGCCACTCAGCATAGAATTTTTGAAGGCAATTCTGTTTCTTGCTTTCTGGTCAGGGTTATGGTTCCCTGTCAAGAGTAAAGGATTGGAGTTGGCAATATAGCTCAGCGGTCTAAAGCACCTGCTTAGGCAATCTTAGGCAACTGCAGGGACTGCAGTTTGATCCCTGGCACCACATGCTGTGCCAGCCCCACCCCCAGGGCAGGCTGAACCAGCCATGACATAAATAAAAAAAATAAGAGTAAAGGCTGAAAGTCTTATGGAGTCAGTGCTCACCAGGGCTGGCATCTCTTCCCAGCCAGGCTCCTGTTGTGGAAGTTTCCTCTCCGGGTGGTTATGGGCAGCTCAAGAGCACAGTGTTGAGTGGCCACAGGCCTCTCACTAGAACCCCGAACTGACCAGAGCAACCCCCTGGCTGCACTCAGATTCTGAATTCTTTTGCAGTCTACATATGAAAGATTTTTCTCACTCTGCTTTTACCAAAACGCTGTGGGAATCTAAATTGTTCCTGTCTTACTCCTGTGCCTGAGTTGCCTTAGAAGCCAGCGCACTGAATATGGTGGAAATACATAGGTCAACCACAGAGACCCAACGTTGATTTCCAGGGTTCTTCTGAGTTGAGCTCTGTCTATGCACCCATTCCACACTTTAAGATTATTTTAAAACAATTTTCTGCCATGCCTAGTTTTGCTCTTCTATGGTACTCAAGCTTATCTATGTCTCCAAACATAAAAAACAAAGATACACAAGTATGTCATCACCAGGGTTACATACTAAATTCTTGTAGGTCAATGACTGAAAGTAGAAATGTCCCAGAGCTGGCTTTCTCCATCTCTTCCCAAAGGAAATTCTAAGGAGAAACACTAAGACACTGCTTCTTCACAGCGGTCAAAAGCAGAGTCCAAGGCCTGACACTGAGGGCCAGAGCTGCCCAGGAGATTGGGTTTGGCTTTCTCTACTTGATCCCCCCAGCTCAGGAGCTCTTCTCGAGCGAGCTCTGGGACACACCGTCCAAGGAAGTGCTGGGCATTGCAGAGAATGGCCAAGCCACCAGCTCATGCCATCAGAACTGCCGATCAAATATATGAACATACGGGCCCTGAGTGGCCCCACCTCCAAACACCACTAATATATCAATTTGATGATTAAAATTCTAATAATAGGGTCAGTGAGATAGCTCAGCAGACTAAGCACCTGCTTAGCCAAGCACAGGGACCAGGGTTTGATTCCCGGCACCACATGCCACACTGGCCCTGCCCCTGGGCATGCTGAGCCAGCCACCAAAACCAGGTGTGGTGGTGCACCCTTCTAATCCCAGTGCTGGGGAGGCTGAAAACAGGAGGATCACTATAAGTCTGAGCTGCATCGTAAGACCCTGTACAAAATACATTTAAAGAAAAAGATTCTAACACATGAAATTTGCAGGACATATTCAAACCATAGCATGCCAAGTACAGGCTTAGCAACTGGACAGACTTGGGACTGAGTATCAGTTCTGTCAGTCCCCTTCCCCCAGCACTCAGGGAACCTCAACTGTGTCTAAGGACAAAGCCACACACCTGCCACAAGCTGCTTGTCTCCTATGGGATTGAACTACGTGTCCTATATTTTCCCCTTTATATTTTATGCACACCTTTCTATACCAGCATCAGGACTTTGTTTTAATGATTATATGATATTCCACTATGGGGCCATATTGATTTTTGTCATTTACGAGAATGGTCAAATTCTTTATGATTTCTACTTCAGTAAAATAAAAAAAAAGGTACAATAAATATCCTTGTACAAATAATTTTTAAAAGAATGTCGCTGCAGTAAAATTCCCAGAAAGAATTTCCTTTTTTACTCTTTTATTTGGTACAGGGTCGCACTATGTAGCTCAGACTTGTAGTGATCCTCCTGTCTCAGCCTCCCCAGCACTGGGATTTCAGGCGGCACCACCATGCCTGGTTTCAGGAGCCAGCACAGTGCACCCAGGATTTCAGTGGTCAGCTCAGCACACCCGGAGTTCCGGGGCCAGCGCGACATGTGATACCCGAGATTGAACCCCGCTCCTTGCGCTTGCCAGGCAGGCACTTAGACTGCTAAGTTAGACCTGCTAAGCTACACCTAGACCTGGTCTCCTTAGAAGAATTTCTGTAAGTGCTTTTAAAATTTTGAGCCCACCCAATGTCAGTACCCACGAAGGTTTTGCTCTGACAAGGCCCAAGGAGATGAGGACGCAGGCAGAGGAGAAAGCAGGGACAGTGTCTTTCGTTGCCCTTTCCTCTCCCACAAGGCACTGCGGCTGCTATTTGGAGCGTCCTTGGGCACTGACTCGCTGAAGATGAGGGCGGTGATGAGCTTTTTTCAGAGGGGACGCCTATCAGAATCTGGGCATCGTTTTGGCAACTCAGTGACACATTTCTTGCGTGTCCAGGGGACTCTTGGCTTCCTTAGCAGTGACCCCTTTGTGGCTGAGTATTTTTCTGGCCCTTCAGCCTTCATGTCTATTCTGCGACCTCTTCTCAAATTTGATAGGTTTATTTCCGGAGCAAAGTGTGAGAGACCAAACCCCCAATTTGGAGTCTGACATTCTCTGTATCAGATTCGGAAAAGCACATGGGTAAACATAATAAAAGCTTAAATATTAAGTAATAAAGTGCTGGGTATTGCAACACTTAATATTTAAGCTTTGAGGCTGGCCTGACAGCTCAGTGGACTGAAGTGCCTGCTTAGGCAGAGCACAGCGGCTGGGGTTTGATCTCTGGCATGAGATGCTGGCTCCATCTGTGGGGTGCACTGAGATGGCAGTTGAGACTGGACACGGTGATGCACGCCTGTAATCCCAGCACTTTGGAGGCTGAAAACAGTAGAATCATTGCAGGTCCAATCTAGTAGTGAAGCTCTAGAACCTGTAGACACTGTTGTAAATACAAAAAAGGAAAAAAAATATTTAAGCTTTTCCTATGGAAAATGACAAGGATATATACAAATAGAGATAGTCATACACCAGGCCTCTGTGCTTCCTCCACTGCCCCCCACCCCACTTCAGCTGTTATAAATGGTGACCCTTCTTGTTTTTTGTACCCGCAAATCCTCCGTCACCTAGATTAGGGAAGCAAATCCCAGCCATCCAATCATTTCATCCACAACTTATCATTTCATTCGTATTTAAGAGTCTAACTTAAAGTTCTTTTCAAGAAGGTGCACTCACAAATTAACATGTCTACACTAATTAACAATAATTTCAGTATATTCAATCCAGTTGGCATTCAGATTTCCAATTGCCTCATAAAATATTCAGCATGAATTTGAAATGTCGGGAAAGCAAACAATGTACACCACAAGCATTGAGTTTAAGTCTTGGGTTTATCTTTTTCCTCACGGGTGACTTTCGATAACTTTCTGCCTTCCATTCACTTGTGTTTTTTAGAATTGTAGGTCTGGAAAACATCAACAAATCTAATTATTTTTAGAGGATGTTGATCATGAGAAGAAAAGAACAGGGCGAAAGAAGAGCTCCCTGTAATAATGGAAGCTAGCATCAACTTTTGTATAACTTCTGCATATAAGTGACCAGATCAACAAATGCCTACTGAGCTCAGTAAAAAAAATCTGTGTACTCTTATGCCCTGAAAGAGATGTGTCCCCATCAGAGGACATACTTCTTATCCTTCCGGTCTCTTCTTGGTAGTTAAGTGCTTTTTTGTTCTTCTGTATTTAGTACAGGATCTACAGGATCTCACTACATAGTTGGACTCAGTGATCCTCCTGTTTTCAGCTTCTGAAGCACTGGGATTACAGGTGCATGCCACCATGCCCAGGGTCAAGTGCCACCTCAGTGTGCCCTGGGGGTGGGACCAGCCTGGCAATGGCCCTCCAAGGATGGATCCCGGCCACTGCGCTCTGCCTATGCAGGTGCTTTAGTCCGCTGAGCTATCAGGCCTGCCTGCTAAATGCTTTTCAAGATGAAGGAGATATAGGGGCTTCTTTCAATTTGAGGCACATGAATGCGTGTGTGTGTGTGTGTGTGTGTGTGTGTGTGTCTTGCTAGCATTGAGCTCAGGGTCTCCTGCATGATAGCCAAGGACCACTGAGTCACACCTCTAGCCCAAGAGACATAATCCTAATCCTCTGCTTATGTAAAACACACAGGCACTCCTTAAAATAACCTTACGTGAGGAGATTGGAAATGGTGACAGGAGAAAGCAAGCAGGAAAGAGGATTTGCCAGGGATTCTGTAAGCCAAGGGATGCCACTGGAGGCTCTCGTGTCACATGAGGTAATAGACCCAGCTGTAAGGTATAAAGGGCCATCAAGCATCTTTAGAACCATGGGGATCTCTGGAGCGTTCCTCACTGCGCTGAGCATTTTCTCACTGAATCCATATTACCAGCAGGCAGATGCAAAGGAAAACATGTACAATTATCACAATTTAGCAGACAAGGTTAAAAAAATAGCTATAGCTTAGTCTGTTTCCTGTTTTGGGAATAAAATACGTGGTAATTTTTTTAAAGTTTTATTTATTTATTTATTTATTTATTTATTTACTTTTGTGGGACCGGGGTTCAAACTCACGACCTTGCACTTGCCCAGCAGGCACTTGTGCCATGGAGCTATCTCCTCAGCCCCAATACGTGGTAATTTTATAGATGGGCAGTTTATGAAGAATGGAAGTCTGCTTGGCTCACAGTTCCGGAGACTGGGAAATCCAGGCACAGTGCTGGCGTGGGCTCAGCTCTCGTGGGGTCTTTCTCGCTGTGGGATAGCGCATGGGAGGGCATCCCCTGGTGAGAGACAGCAACTATGTCAGCGAGAGCTCCCACTTGTAACACTTGCACTTCCTGATAGCTCACGAATCCTCAGTCCACTGCTCCCTATGCAGAACAAGCTGCTCACGAGGGCTCTGCCCTTCTGACCCAATCTCCCCCTACGGATCCCACTGCCAAACACCACTGACAGCCATCTGGGGGTTGTTTCCAACATATGAAATTCATGGGACACGTTGATATGAAAACAAAACTTTACTAAACCTTGTAGAAGTCTAAAAAAGAGAGAAAGACCCTTGATGATACCTTTGCCTCGAGTCACCTGTGCGTGGAGCAGGATGGTGAATTCAGTCCTGTAAAAGGAGGGAGGAAGTGAGCAAGAAGCAACCTGCACATCTCTTGGGGCCTGGTGGGGACCTGGTGGGGGCCTGGTGGAGCTCGCCCTCCGCCCCTGCAGCAGCAGCTGAGTCACAGCTGTGCACCCATCATCTGTCTTCTTAACAGAAGGAAGAGAAGGGAAGGGTGAGGAATGGCTACCTTCTTTCCCCTCTGAGGTCAACAGGCCTGGGGTTGGAAGAGGTTGGGCTCTGCTTTTCTTTCTTTCTTTCTTTCTTTCTTTCTTTCTTTCTTTCTTTCTTTCTTTCTTTCTTCTTTCTTCTTTCTTTCTATGTAGTTAGCATATGGTCTACAAGGTCTCACTACACAGATTGGACTCACAGTGTTCCTCCTGTTTCCAACCTTCCAAGTGCAGAGATTATAGGAGTGTGCCACCACACCCAGTCTCAGTCATAGTCTCAGCGCGCCCCAGGGGCAGGGCTGGCACAGCATTCCAGGGGTTGCACCCTGGTCCATGAGCCTGTCTAAGCAGGCGCTTTAGTCTGCTGAGCTATCTGGTCAGCCCTAGGGCTCTGCTATTCTAACGTCATCCAGAGGGGACGATCTGGAGCAGAGCCCAAGTGCCCACACATCATCGGCAGTGTCTTCTCATCTAGAGGTGGAGAGACATTTAACATGCCAGCCCTGTGCAAGGTGACAGGTGAGGAGGCCTCTACTTCTTGAGAGTTCATGAGGAAGGCAGAGACCGCAGAGGGGGGAGAGTGGAGAGAGCTTGGTGGTTCACTAGGGAGACGGGGCCAGCGCCCTCGGCTGGCCAGTACGGCTCAAGATGCCCTCTCAAAGACCTTGGCCATGAGATAGCAAGACTGGCAGGGCTGTGATTTGATGGCTTCCATGGCCCTTTTCCCTTCTCCTTCACATGTTCGCTGTTTCCTTGCCTAGAGCACTTACTTTAACACTTTGTCTCTTGTTAGCAAGCCTCTGGGATCACAAGGCTCTGTGTGTGAGAGAGAGGAGGAGAAGGAGAGGATGTCTCCAAGTACAGAAGAAAGTGGTGGCTTGAAGGACTGCTAGTGACAGGAGAGAGAGGCATCAGGAATGGAGGCAAAGGGAAGAGAAAGACACCAAATAGGTCCTTTGTTCATAGTCTCCAGCAACTATGAAAACTGAAAAGCAAAAAAAGTAGAGGGACTGACAGAACTGGTCTGGTTTTCACTTCTGTCCCTTCCCACCTCCTCCTCAGACTCCTCTGTGTGGCTACTTGCCTCAAGCAGTCCATGCCCATGTGGTTCCCAGCAGGGGCAGGCTCCTCCTGCTTTTTGTTCGGGGATGCTGAGCCCACACTGTGCACCTACTATGTGTCAGCCAGTGTGCTAGGCCTTGGGGCTGCAAGCTGAACACAGAGTCCCTGCCTTTGGTGAACGTAAGGTGTCAGGGAGGGCGAGTGACAAAATAACAAATATGCTATAAAACAAAATAATTGCAAATCAGGACAGAAGCGAGGGCCCAGGATTAAGACTAAGAGAAAAGGACTTCCTTTTGGCTGGAAAGCACAGAGAAAGATGCCTGAGGAGTCACTCAAGCCATGACCTGAAGGGTGACTGAGAGAGAAGGAAAGAGAGACACTCAGTGGAGGAACTGCACGAGAAGAGAGGAAGGCAGCACCATGCTGGGCATTGCTTGAGGAGCTGGAATGAAGCCAAGGTGGCTTCCAACTAGTGTGGAAGGAGAATTAGGTAGACGGGGGTCATCAGAGAAGGTCAAATGAAAGAGGGTCTCGAAGGCCACTGACGGTGTCGGATTGTATTGTTAGTCCAACCAGGAGCTATTGGATGGGTTTAGCCTAGGGGATGGTGTGACCAGATGTAGGTCACATCAGATGTATAATTTTAGTATAGCTTCCAGGTGCAGACCAGATGGAAGTGGCAGTGGAGAGGCAAGGATTATTTTGGTCCAGGTGAGAGAATGGCTTAACAATGGGAGAAGCAAATATTGAATGATAATTCTCATAAGAAAATACATAAGGGCTGCTCTGATAGCTCAGTGGATGAAAGCACCTGTTTTGGCAAAGCACAGAGGCCAGGGTTTGATACCCAGTGTGCTGTGCCGGCCCCACCCCCAGGGTGCGCTGAGACAGCCCTTGAGACTTGGTGTGCTGGCACGCACCTGTAATCCTAGCACTCTGAGAGGCTGAAAACAGGAGAATCACTATGAGTCTGATCTACATAGTGAGACCCTGTAGACCCTGCATCTCCTGTCCTAACTGCATTAAAAAAGAAAAGAAAATGTGTCAGATGATAGGGAAGAAGCCACCCAGCAGCTTTGTTACTGGCAGAACCACACTATACTAATTATTTAGGATTAAGAGAAGAAGTAAATTAAAAAGGGACTGTCACTGTCATGCACCGCAGAATTTAAAATAGCTGTACAGCCCGAGCTTGGAGCTGACCTCTTTTGAAGGCAGAGATTTTAGGTATGAAAGCAGAAAGTTGATGAGCAATCCAAGAGCAAAGCGTTTCATGCAAGGAAGAGGAGGCTCCTCATTTGCATCAGCTGATGGGCCAAATGCTTGTGGTGCACATCCAGCGTGATTACAATTATTTTAACAAGCAGCACCAGGAAGGAAACATGTCAAAATATCAACAGTGGTTACCTCCGGCAGTAAGGTAAAATGGACTTTTTCTTTCTCCTCCTCTTTCTCATACTGCTCCTTCTTTTCTCTTCCTCCATTTCTTCTTTCTCTTTGTTTTCCTTATTTTCTCAAATGAATAAATGTTATAAGAAGCCTTTGTTTTTGCGCTGCAGTTCTTTGCACCTGTAAAATGTCGTATCAAAATTTTCCATCAAAAATGCTTAAAAACCATTGTATATTTTGATTTCAGTATACAACAAACTGGGTGATTCTAGAATAAAATATGTATTCCAAGACATGCAATATTCAAGGAGATAAATTCACACTTGTACTTGAACATAACAAAGGTATTTTTGCCTGGCCCTAATTTTAGTGTAGATGATGTTCAATCATCTAGCATTTGAAAATTGTTATAAGACAGACCTCTAGGCATTAGAATCCAAGTTCTTAAGCTTGAATAAAGTATTTTTGAAAGCCCATTTTATTCCTATGACCATTTGGTTCAGAATTAGCAAGAAGTATTTTACATAGACGTTTTATTTTCTAAAGCAGTATTCTTTGAGGATTCTTCCCACTCATCTTATAGACATAGATATCGAAGTTCATTTTTTGTTGTTGATTTCACCCCTAATCATTACTGCATTGTCTGTAAACCTCAGAGATAATGGCATCTTAAGGTCTATAATTTTAGAATGTTTATGAAGTTATTCAAACTACCAGTTGGGCTGAAGATGTACTCAATGATAGAGCACTTGTATAGCATTATCAAGGGCTTGATCCAGCACTAGAGAGAGATAGAGAGAGACAGATAGACAGACAGACGGACGGATGGACGGATGGACAGACAGACAGACAGAGACAGAGAGACAGATAGTGAGAAAGATAATGACACAGAGAGAGACAGACAGACAGACAGAGACAGAGATAGTGAGAAAGATAGTGACACAGGGAGAGGGGGAGAGAGAGAGAGAGAGAGAGAGAGAGAGAGAGAGAGAGAGAGAGAGAGAGAGAAAGGTCATCCTAAGACCATCAATTCTAATGCCAAGCATGCTAAGCACCCTAAGAATTTGGAGACTGCTGCTAAAAGGATTGAGAAAAACAACTTCAAAGATGCCATGTGGGGGCTGGAGAGATAGCTCAGCTGTCTAAGTGCCTGCCTGGTACCTGGATTTGATCCCTGGTACTGCATGGCATGCTGGCACTATTAGTTTGAGCTGCGTAGTGAGACCCTGTACCAAATTAATTAGCAAATCTAAAGATGCCAGGTGGGACCGGGCACATCACATAATAATGAGAATAACTTGATCTCATAATAATGAGAATCAATTTGTCTTGATTGAACCTTCTTATGTTCACATCTTTTTCTTCTAAAGCAGAGATGCTCCTCCTTGTAAACAAAATCCTTAGAAGGCAACTGATAATATGTTTAAGATACATCTTGATGTCCTCAAAATCTCTTACCCTGTAGCGTGATCCGTAATCCTCAAGTATACAACAATGCAATTAAGTTGTCATAGACAGAGAACACTGTGTTTTGATACAGATGGCTGGAGACTTTGCTGGGCTGGGATTCACTGTGGGAGAGATGTTAACACCATTAGAAAATATGTTGGAACGGCATGCTGAGCAGCATATCCTCAGAGCTAAAGCAAGCCAAAGGAGACTCCGTGTTACGGTGCTTGGCAGAGGCAACCCTCGCTAAGAAGTTGAACTAGAGGGGGAAAAATGAATGGCTTCTCAACGCCACAGTGTGGCGAAACTGCTACTTTGAATCCCCCAGTTTATCACAAGAGCACAGCAGAAAAGTCACATCCAACACCTGACTTGCAATGGATTTTGTCCCTTCCCATGCCTTCCAGCCTTCTAACTTGTCATCCAAATGTCAGTCCAGGGACCTCCACCTCCATGTACCTGGCATGCAGAATGGTCCCACACCCTCTCCTCCATTGGGTGGTCATGCAAATGCTATCTTTTTGCTCATGGCAAACCACACCACCTCTCACCTCCACTCTCCTGATTGATTTTTCTCTAAACAGCTTATCACCATATTGACTACTATGTCCTTCACTTATTTCATAATCTCCCTCTCCCTGACACTATCACCTCCTAGAGAACAAGGATTTCTGGCTAACGGTTCTATCTCCATGGCCCAGGCCTGTGCTTGGCACAAAATATATCATCAAAACACATACAGCTCAGGACACCAAATGATATGAGAGCGATGGGCTTCTATTCTGAAGCCTTCAGACCCACTGGAGCACCCTGGTGCTTTTTTTTTTTTAAAATTTTTTATTTATTTATTTATTTGTTTGCTTGTTGTGTTTGTTTGTTTCTTTATTTATTCATTTTGTGGCTGGCTCAGCCTGCCCTGGTGGTGGCGCTGGCGCAGCATGTGGTGCCGGGGAT
This sequence comes from Capromys pilorides, assembly GCA_004027915.1. Classification (NCBI taxonomy): domain Eukaryota; kingdom Metazoa; phylum Chordata; class Mammalia; order Rodentia; family Capromyidae; genus Capromys; species Capromys pilorides. The sequence goes on along the minus strand of PVKN010000052.1, from coordinate 78,748 downwards.
CGAACTGCAGTCCCTGCAGTTGCCTGAGCCCTCCTAAGCAGGCGCTTTAGACCACTGAACCATCTCGCCGGCCCAGCACCCTGGTGCTTTCTTAAGAACAGGCAAAAGCGAAGTCCTCCTCTGCAGCAACACAAGCCTGCTGTCTCATGTGGCTGAAAACCACTTGTTCTTCTGCACAGCTGCTCAGAGGCAGCAGCTGTGGAGTTGTGCTTCCCTGACACCTGCTTGTTGGAAGAAACCAGATCCGGTTACTTGACCCTGTTCCCCTGGTGCCTACCGTAACATCCAGGCCTAGCCTCAGTAGAAGGGAGCTTTCTAGGGATAGTAGTTAGCACTGATATGCCAACCTGAAAGTAAATAGTAATTACTGGTGGCTGGGGAGGGCATGGGCTGGAGGGCTGTGTGGGAAAGGGAGGTTAGGTTTGAACAGCGCCTGCTGTGTGCATGAATGGAAATGTCATACCAAACCCTATTAATATGTACAATTAACACATGTTAAACAAATTTTTAAAATGGTAAAAATGTGACTGTCCTTTGAAGGCCAGATAAAAAAATACTAGCAGCAGTGTTGAGATGTAGAGGCAAATGATCCAGTCCAGGGGATACAGGGACTACCTGGGATTGTATGAAACAGTCTGAGGCTGGGCGTGAGAGCCTGCTCTAGCAAGATTCTCAGTGTGATAATGCAGGTAGCCCAGAACCATCCTTGGAGTGGAGAGGTTCCAGAACATTCTACTTCTACTTCTAGGAGAGCAGAGCTCAGATCTCATGTCTTCTGAGTTAGAAACAAAGCATGATTTTGTTACAACACACAACTGTACACCTGGATAGGGCAGTTGCGATGACACCAGGGTGGTTGAATACAATAGTGTGTTCATGTTTAAGCTAGGCATGAGTCAACTGTACATCAGCTTTTAATATAACAGGAGAGCTGGGTCCTATGGAATCCTGAACAGTGGGTATGCTTCAGTTCAGGAACTTTTCTTAGATAGGATAGAAAGTTTTCTTCATAAAGCAAAAGGGCAAATAGCACAGAGGTGAAAGGAGGCTATCAGGCCCCATGACAGTTGGTTCTGGGCTAGGCATCCTGTCATATTTGTTGACTCTGCCATTTTATTTTATTTTATTTTATTTTAAAGTTTATTTTATTTTCTTCAACCACATTACATATTTGTTTCTGTTATGGCGAGCTCAGCCTTCCCTGGGGGTGGGGGGGCGGCACAGAACATGGGGTCTGGGATCGAGCCACGGTCCCTGGGCGGTGGCCTAAACTTCCAGATGCTCACACTTTAGACCGCTAAGCCGTCTGACCAGCCCAGCTCTGCCATTTTAAAATAGTCTGGGAGGTAGGTGTAGGAAGACCCATTTTACAAGGACACAGAGTGTGGGGGCCAAGCGACAGAACCCGTGTGGAGGAGTCAAGTCCACATTTGCTCTGAGACATGAGTACCTGTGCCCACCCCACCCCAGCCTCCTGAGAGGGGCACTGGGAAACACTTGAGGAGAAGCAGATAGAAATGAGGCCACAGGCCTGTGCAGAAGGCCAGGCCAGGCTTATCTGGAGAGAATCAGGAAGAAGAGAGAGATTTTGAGTACCTACAAAGGAGTCTTAAGGGGGGACAAGAAGTTTGTTTCTTCTAACCCATCTTGTACCTTAATGCGCAGTGAGGTCTGACTTGGTGGGCCTGGGATCACCAAACCCTGCACGTTCTGAGAAAAAGTCTCATCCTTGACTGGCTTCTGAGAGACAACCTTAAAGCTGCGAGTTCCCTGCCTGCTGAAAGTGCCTTAGGTTACCTGGCTTGCCTGAGTCATGCTAGACAGTTTGTGCTCAAGTGAGGTTGTGGGACACCAATTTGATCCTTGGCAAGGCTGGAGACCGAGTAACTAAAGTCAGCCATGTGGGCACTCCTGTCCCCAGGTGCCAAGGCTCATGTGGCTCCCCAGGTGCTAGCACTCCAAACATGTCACAAAACCTTGCTGGGACAATTCAGTGCTGTGCCACCAATCCACAAGGGGGAACAATAGAGCCATGAACCCAACCTCTCCTGGACCGGGCCCTGAGCACCGTCACTAATTTTAAACTGTGTCCTTTCTGTGTAATAGAACAGAGTCTTGAGTGTAACAGCTGTTCTGCATCTGTCCCTTAAGTACATCACTGAAGCTGAGGGTGCTTTTGGCGATGATTCACAACATTTTAGTACCAGCCATTAAGGCCCAACAGGAGGGTTTAGATGGGAGACTATTGCTTTGCTTTTGATCAGTATTTATTGAGCACTTTGCTACATTACTGGTCATCAGGACATAAAGATAAGTACCTCAGACTTCCTAATCTTCAAGACAATTTAGCTCCTGAGCAGGTCCCAGGGAAAACGATGGTTTTGTCTCCAAGTGCTACACATCACAAAGCACAGCATGGCATCCTGTGGCTTAGGGGCGGGTACAGAACTCCACATGGGCATTCTGAGCAGACTGAAGTTCCCCTCCGAGGGTCACCCTGGGTATTTTGGGACTTGGGTACAGACGTTGGATCTGCCTTTCTACAATTATTTTGCAGCTCTCACTATAAGGATATTTGTGCTTAGACACACCGTAGCTGGGGTGAGGGGGAGTCGGTGTATCTGCCACAAAATTCTCTGCTAAACTCAGTGGATTGCATAATTTGTCACAAATGAGGAAATCCGAGTTGTGCTTCATTGCAGAAAAAACAGACTGTCTCTTTGTGGCTTAGCCCAGGTTGTTAATAGGCCACGAAGTATTTTTGCCTCAGACACCTGCTGGTGACTCTACCCACCCTTGGGTCTGATGGCCCCTTCCTCTTCGCCTCCCCCAACAAAGCAGAACTCATTCCATCCAGCTCCCTTTAAAGGTACTAAGGCTGGAAGGTCTTGTGCACCTCAGGTCAGTGGTGTTTCCCTTCTTATTCTGTTAGAGGCGACATTGCTACCCAGATAGTTGTGTGCGCGTGCGTGCGTGCGCGTGTGCGTATGTGCGTGCGCGTATGTGCGTGCGCGTGCATGCGTGCATGGTTAGGATTCTGGTCATCCATTTCTTCACCTTTTCCTCCACTCACATCTTCCTTCCATCTATCCCATAAAGCACCTACCACACTTAGTTTTGACATGATTTACTTGTGACGTGACTTTCTGTCTACTTCTATTACTGCCAAGATGCCTCCTTATTTTCTAAATTTCGCTGCTTACATTGCTTGTCAGCCTAGATTCACGCAGGTACAAGGCTCAACATGGTGCACTTCTTGCCACAGAGGCTGCCGGGCACGCTGTTCCCTTGAAGACTGTAATTAGTGTCACACCCACCCAACCACACTTCCCATGTGCCACAGAGATGCAACAATATACCTCTCCTGCAGGATGCTGTCTTCTTCCTTTGATATCCCACCTCCAACGGGTAATGTTCCGTCCTGCACTGCCTAGACCATCCATATTTGGGGAATTGTTTGCTCTCTGCATCTGGTGGGAGGCAGAGCTCAGCACCCAGGAGCTAAAAAGGTTCTATGGCTGTTCGCCTGGCCACCTTCGACAGTGCATCCACCTGGGCTGCTGTCTGGGAAAAGCAGGGATACACTCTGTGGGGAGTGGCAAAAGCAAACACATGCATCTCAGGGTGGCAGCAGCAGCCACGCAAGCCTTGGTGTCCTGAGACCAAAAGTCCCCTGGCCCCAGGTGGCACCAGGATGTAATTCTGGCTGCCCACTTCTTCCTATGTGACAGGCTTCCAGCTCCTTAGGTCTTTTTAGGAAATTGCTTTTCCCCCTTACATCAGATAGAACTGGTTTCTTTCCATTAAACTTAGAGATACTGGTTGAGAAATGAGACCATTTAAACAGTACTTTCCTCCAGGGCTGGGGAGATAGCTCCATGGCACAAGTGCCTGCCTGGCAAGTGCAACACTGGAAGTTTGAACCCCGGTCCCAAGGGGTTCCTCCAATCAACTTCCTTTTCCCCCCTCGCTCTCCTACAAAGGTGGGAGCCATTAACTTTTAAAAGTAGATAGGTACAAAGGAGCTGTGGCTCTGGTAGAGGGGCAAGATCATGATGACAACTAGGAAATAGTTGGAGGACCTAGGACTGGAGCTAGCAAGTCTAGCATCTTATAAAACCTTTCAAAATGCATGAATGCTAGTGAAATGAGAAAAAGAACAAGTTCCCTTCCTTTTCCCTCTTCGTCTCTGCCCGCTCCCGCAACCTAAATGCTTGTACCTTTGGCCTGCACACGATGGAAATGTTTGCTGTCAATGTCCTTCCGAATTGGAGTTTTCAGTGGGCTATCTCTGTAAGGGCTGTAGTATTTATTTTCATACAAATCCTGAGGGAATAATATTGTTCTCTATCAAATGCTGCAGCCTGTGCACTCCCCAGTTCCCATAATCCTCAAGCAGACAGAAGACACGAGTGTTTAAAACACACAACATGATCTTCTTTATTTAATTGTTTAATCAGTTTACATTCCACAACTGACGGATTATTTATTTTTATTTTTTCCATGAACAAGTCATTTAATTAATTACCAGACACTTTTTTTTTCTTCAGTCAATGGAAATACAGTATTTCTGCCAATTTGAAAAAGAAAATTGCAAGATGCAGTCAGTTTCAGTGAAGTCCCCAAATGCTCTCCGCTTCCTCAGTCCTTTCAAAGTCACGGGAACCTGGCAATTCCCCTTTTCGTTTCCCCCTCCCACACCCCTGCTAAATTGCTCTCAGAATATCACAAGAGTTTCAAGATCTGGTTTGGATCACCTTTCCTGTAATTAATTAATCATGAGAAGGAACAGACAGTACAATAGATCTGATAAGATGTAGCATTCTGTTAAGATTAAACAATACATTTATTCACATCGTATCAGAACAAATTAACATAATATTTAATCTTATTTTAGCACCAATAACCACAGGAATTGCTACCTTCAAGGGGAGAGTCATTTTTAGAATCCTGTAGTATACACCATGCCTTGCCTAACCAATCATAAAGCACTATGCAAATTAAAGTGAAGGTAAATAAATTTATATTGACTGAGCAATAAGCTGGTGGACCATAAACACTCCAGGTGTTTTGAGAGCTCTGTTGGTGGTGGCCCGTCTAATGACCATATATAAAACATACTCACCAAATTGGCTTATTTCCTTCTGCTTGGTAAAACAGGACTCAGAGTATTATATTTTAAATGAATCAAATGTCGTCAGTCTTTAAAATGCTATGATAATGCCCAGGTGTTGTCAGCTTGTGTCTCATCCTGTTCTCAATGCTAAGGTCTCACTAGTTGTCTTTTTTTCCTGAACAAAAGTTTCTTCACACCCACAAAAGGTCTCTAAGCAGATAGGAAAGGTGAGCAGTGGTGGCCTAAGTCACAGTGCCAGGACAGAACTTGTCACTGTCCCCTCCTAGGAGACCTTATTTCTCATCAGCCTGTGGCTGCCCCTCTTCCCGGAATTTCTCCTCTTTAGCATTTGATTTTCTGATAAAAAATGTGTGGAAATGGAGGGACAGAGAAAACAGCTCCAAATATTGGCGAATGTCCTTAGCAGGTGACCTCACCAGAGTGAGGTTGTGGAGTGCTTTACTCTTTCCAGCGAGAAGGCCTGTCTGAGATAAAGGACGTCTGAATAAGGGAGGGCAGTGGCTGATGCTCCTACAACTGAGACACACGACCTGTTCTACCCTCTAGGACTTGGACTTGTCACCAGGGCCACAGCCAGGGACTGTGCTGGCACCCACTGGGCACATGCGCCATGCTGTTCACAGCAGGGGCCGTCTCCCTTTACAAAGTAGCTAAAGCGAGAGAATAGCCTGGCTATAGAGAATAGTGTGCTTTCTACTCTCAACAAATCTACCCCCTGCCTCTGTCAGCTACAGTGAGACCTATGACATGAGTGGCTCGCCAGTCAGGGCCATCCTACCTTGCCCCTCATGAAGACACTACATCTGCACTGTCCAGGTGGGAAGCAGAAGCCATGTGTGGGAGATGTGGATGGTCTAAACTGAGATATTGTCTCAGAGTAAAATTCACATGGGAATTAGAAGAGCTCATTAAAAAAAAAAAATCTAAAGCAAATCACATAAAACTATCCCAGTAATTTTTTTACATTGATTCCAAGATGACATTTTTGATATGTTGGGTTAAAATATAGTATGAAAATTAATCTCATCTGTCTCATCGGACTTTTGGAATTTGAGACGGCTTGTATTATATTGCTATTGGACAGTGTTGGGAAGAATCACTCTCTGGGAGCTGGTCCCAGAGAGGACCACCACGTACCATCAGAGAAGATGAAGGTTTAGACTGGTGTTGCTATACTGATGGGTTGGCAGGGGCACTGCCACCCAGGGAGCTCACTCCTCTTTGGGGTGCTCTCGGGGGCAGGTAATCCTTTGTACTGGGGGACTGCCCATTCCTGCTTCCTCTTAGCCTTGGAGGTCCTTCTTGGTCACTGTATGGAAGGCATTCTGGTGATTCAGCTACTTCCCTGTTGGGAAGTTCCCTGCATCGAACCTCCACCTCCAACCTGCCGAAGTCCACGGCCTTCAATGCTCCACGCCAACACTCTTTCATTACCACTCAGTAGTATCCCTTAGCCAGACTCCCTGCTTCTCACACTGAGGGAGCCACATTTGTAGATTGAGTCACAGATTACAAGCAGTTTACAGCCACCCTCTCCTTTGATGCTCTTTCTCCTACCCCAGCCCAGTACAGAAAGCTCTGTCAGGAAAGACCACAAAATGAGAGATCCTCATCATGGGTGGGAAAAGGCATCTGAGAATGAAAAGTTCAATAAAAGGCCTTGGACTCTGAGCACACACTGGAAGTTCTCTTGAGGTTACTTTCTGAGGAGTGAAAGCGTAGGGCAAGAGTGGTAGGGGGAAGGTCTCTCTGGATTTACCTCAGGGAAGTCAGCGAACACCAACCAGCATGGGCACAAAGTCTTTGAAAATAGCAGCAGAATGGACCAGGAGACATGGTGTCTAGGAGTCCCCATAGACCCCTGCCCGGTTAGGCCGAGAGGACATGGAGACACCACGAGGTAACAGGACTCACCCAAGGGCCTGAGTGAGCCGGGGACGAAGTTTCTAGTGCCACCCCACAGTTGGGTCTTGCTGTCGACCTCTACCTGACCTTCACTCTTCTGAACTGGATGACATGCTTTTGCTTTTTGGGAGATATATTTTTCTTTAAAGGTAAACCCCTTTAGAACAGAGAGTTCCAAGCAGACACTAGAGACTCAGAGAAGCAATCAGAAGTCCCCTGAGCCACGTGTCTCTCTCCAAGTGCCACCAGGCACAGGATTCTAGGGCAGTCCACTCATGTCCTCAGAGAACTGAGGGCTACATCATTGCATCTGAGTAGTTGCAATACCCCTCCCCTTTATTTTAAGTTCCATTTTTATTTGTACATTTTTACAGACAGGCTTGAATAGCGAAACAGTCACATGTGGGTGGCAGTGGGAAAGGCAAAAGGTGAGAGGGCGAGTCTGCGAAAGCTCTCTGCGAGAAAGGCTGCGTCACACTCACGACACAGACACACTGGCACACACAGACGAGAGGGGGTCTCTGGGCCACCCAAAGAGGAAAGGAAAAGCATGGGGTACAGGAGAGAGAGTGGGGCACAGGGTTGCCAATCCTTGGATAAGAAGAGTAGGAGGTTGGCGTCTGTCAAAGCGGTGCCAGGTGGAGCTGCCGCTGGGCAGCTCCCAGGCTGAGGGCCAGTGTTTGGGGTCTTGAAACTGAACCCACATCTGTGCAACTGGCCAGCTTCCTCCATTGCTGGCTGGGCTGTCCTTCTAAGTTGAACGATGACTTGGTCTCCCCTTGCAGAAAGTGTCACATCGACACGTGATTCAGCGCAAAGCAGAGTGTGGGGGACCTTTCAGCAGTGCGTTCTTTTTTCCCAACAAGACCAAACTTGGAACATGTCTCAGGGAATGAACCATCGGGACGTTTATAAGGGCCCACATGATAAAGTCTTTGGCTTTGCCAGGTGACAAGAGAAAGCAGATCCTAGTCCAGCCTCAACTTGAAAGCTCATTAAAACATTTCAGAATCTGGTTCACTCCCATAACTTGGGTGTGTGAAATAAGATTGGGGATCCTGTTAGGAATGAACAGGTACTACCCACACACTGTGGTTGAAAGTCAACTACTCAGCTCACATGTGCACTTGGTCTCATGGGGTTTACTCATTCCCTCACTCTGGGAATAGCCAAGATGAGACTGCGCCTCGTAAAGCTGGCTGTGGACAAAGGAAGTCTGGACACGGATAAAGTGAGCTGCAGGGGGGCAATTTCCCTGGAGGGCCCAAATGAAGGGGAAAAAAAACTCCTATGCGTCAGTGGGCTACGTACAACCAGCAAACAGTGTGACCTCTCTTTCCAGATTGTTCCTTCCGCAGCAAGGCATGGAGTCCAGAGGGAAAAATTCCCTTTCAGTAGGGGCCCTGCTGCTGTGGGGTAATTTGACCAGTGCATAACTTATAGGATGTTTCATGTTTGCAAATCACTTTGCAATTTCTTTGTCACCCTTAATATACCATGAGGTAAAGTGTTATCGCTATCCTCGTTTTGTAGATGAGGAAGTTCAAGTATGGAGGAGACACAGTGCCCAGAGTCTCAAATCATTTTAGTGCAGAGTGGAAACGAAATTTACAGTAACTAAATTACACAAGTGGAGCTTGACCTGTGAGTTACTCTGGCTTCAGTATTCTTATGCCCATGATTAAGTTGAGGGGGTACCCCAGAAAGAAAGAAAGAAAGAAAGAAAGAAAGAAAGAAAGAAAGAAAGAAAGAAAGAAAGAAAGAACAAGTAGAAGAAAGAAAGACAAAATTTCCAAGTAAATTTCCACCCACCCTCTATGTCTGGCACTGAGTTTCCCAAGCCTTTTTTGCCATCTTTCGGGCTCAGGGGCCTCTGCTTCTGCTGCCGAGAATTCCATACAGCCCAGGGCGACTCTGTGGCCTTCAAAAGTCCTCCTAGCCTCTGGGGTCAAACCAAAGATGATCACTAACTAGGGAGGATCTGGAGTCCTGGCCACCATAATTGAGCACACTGATAATGCCTCAGAGTGCTAGAATTATGCCTACTTTGTTGTACTTTATTTTTCTAATCTATAATGTGTATGTGTTGCACTGGAGAAAAACCCAATAGCCAATAACATTCTAAGAACTAAGAATAATGTTTCAAAAACAGTTTGCACCACGGCAATGCCAATGAAAAGATGAGAAATACAGCCCCAGAAGCCAATTGCTTTGAGTCCATAAAGTCATTCGTATGCCTCAACTTTTGTGGACCTTTCTTTTGTCCCCTTCCCCTGTCACATACTAGCTGGAAGGCAGCACCAAAGACAATTCAGCTGGTATGCACTAGTCATTTCTATCTGTGGTAAAATCAACTCTCACTCTGACTCATCGTGTTTCCCTGAAAAGGTTTGGATGTGCTCACTGGGATGCTTATTCCCTACAGCAGAGGGAAGATTACAGAGAAGCAATCTCACTCAACAAGAAGCAATCAAGTAACCCATAGCAGCTATACCAAAGGATGAAGTCTTCCCACCACTTCCAACAAATACTTGAAAATTAGTTAGGTAATGCTCTCAGCATCAGTCAGGTAAAGATAGCCCATCCTAAATACCTCCGAGTACTGTGTTTGTTTGTTTTTTTCTCATTATTTTGAATTTGACTCAGGCCGGTGGCTTCAGAGATCCAGTTGGCACATCCTTCCATGTGATCAGAACAGCCTCACATGGGTGGTGATCCTTTTCTTTTAGGCTTATTATCATGAATGTGGACAAGTACTGAGACAGGGTATTAAGGTGCCCTTTCCTCTTATGGAAAGAAAGGCAGCACCACCGGGTAGATCCACTCACCCCCACTGGGAGAGTGCACCAATATGGCTCCAGGTCCCCACATGCTGTGCAGGAGCATGGGGTTAAGAGAGACCAGTCCCCACCTGGTGTTGTCCAGTCTCTGTGCCTTTGTGTCTCCCGAGGTGAAAGGGTAGAGTTGTTGAAAGGCTAAGGCTTGTGGAAAGACTGAACCCGGAAGAGGCACAGTTTTTTGTTTTTTTTTTTCTTTTTTCTGTTTTTTTTTAATTTTTAAATTTTTTTACATTTTGTATTTTGATGCCAGTGCTCTACAGATCTCCTCATAAAACCTACAGCCATAACAAACAGGAGGGCTGCTTGGGGTCTATCTCTAGCCTCTCTAGAGAAGGAGTAACTACTTTAACTGACAAAAGCTGATGAAGAAGAAAAACATAAGTGAATGGTGAGAAAGGAAATAGCAAAAGAAACTGTTTCTTCCAAAGGAAGAAAAGGTGGAGTAGGGTTTCTCTCCAGGAGACACCCCTAAAGTACTACAGAAGGAGGTTGACTTGTGTGGTGCCTGCAGCACATGCATGACCACATACTTGTAGGCACAGAACTATAGGAACTTGAACTTGACCTAGATCAGAAATGGGAGAGCACTACTGAGGCCATTGATCGTAATTCCTCTTAGAAGGTACTGGGATTTGAAGGGTCTGCCCTAGACAGCCTCCCAAGGCACAGTTCTTCCTTGTCCGTTGCTTCTTTCTCAGCCGCCTCACAGCTTAAACACTTCAGTAACTGCTTAGAGGAGCATGATTTTACTTGCGGTCAAACTCCTATGTGTGAAGGGACAAAGTTATCTTGGAATTTTCCCATTGGCCAGGACCTGCCGTCTCTCTGTCGGCTTCCACCCTGACCATGTGGTGGTTGGGTCTGGTTGTTGCTCCCAAGCAGGAGTAGACGCCAGAGTGTTTATCTTTACCCATCGGAGCCCATTATCAAAAAAGCCACTCTGGGGTCCTGTTCTGCTGATGTTGCATTGAGTGAAATGGTTCACACCTTTCTTAGGCATCCTCCTAACTTTTGGGGATGCTCAAGTTTCAAAGGGATGCAGTGAGCTTTGTCAAAGGTCTGTCATAAAGGTGCATAATTGGATGGAGCACATGATTTATTTATGGTTAGTATGGAATTTTAAGAAAGTTGAATGTCAGGTCTAAGAGGCAGTATCTTGAAATGTGGTTAATTATGTTACAGGTGATAGTAAATCATCCCCTTGAGAATTAGTTCCCCTACCTTTCTGCAACTGGAAAACAATGGGAACTTGCATCTAGTCATAGAAAATTTCCCTCACCCAAAGGGATACTTGCAGACACCTGCCCATCCCCTTAAGGGAGAAATCTAACTGGAAACAAAAGAATGAAAATAAAATTCCCAATAAAATTGAAAAACTGGAATTTCTTGCAAACCATTTCCCTTCTCACAGAATAAATCCTTTATCTCAAAAAGAAACCCTAGAGACCTCAACTGGAAGCCAACAGCATATCTTGCTATCCGGCTCACCCCCACCATCCTGCACACCTGTACCCAGGCACTCATGCATGAGACCTATTGCTGGAGCTGACCATAGTCCCTGGTGAGGAAGCCTTGAGCAGTGACCCACACCTGTGTGCAAGTATGTACTGACACAATCATAAACCTGCACACCAAGAGACACACTGTCATACAGAGAACCACACCAAACCCATTCATCCATGTCAGATGTCCTATGTGGGGATGGATCACACACATCCAAAAGAGCAGAGGAGGCAAGCAGGACCTACTGTCCAGTGGACAGAAGCGAAGGTCAGCAGTTGGTTGGTGAGAAAAGAAAGTGACAGGGGAGACTGGTAGGAAGATCGCTGGAAGACATGTGGATGAAACAGAGCACATGGAGGAAGGAAGGCTGCTGAGTGGTTGGCAATGTCCCCAAATCACGTTTGTTAGGAAACAACCGGATGGGCAGCTATGCGCCTGGCCATGGCCGCGCAAGCCTGTGGGTTCCCTCTTGCTGCCTAGGACTGCTCGGCAGCAGCTCGGCCTGCAGTATTCACAGCTCTCTGGCTGGCCTCGTTCACTGGCTCTTGTGGTGCCAATTTGCTCCAGTGGGGTGAGCTAGACCGAGACTTGGGTGAGTTTATTCCACCTCTGCTTCGGTGCTGGCCATTAAGCTGTTTCGGGATTCATGGCCTTGAATATCAAGAGGAAAAGGAGGAGGAGGTGGAAAAGAATCAAGAGTTCCCCATGAATTTATACAGTGTCACATGAACTTGAGCCCATGGGAAATACAGGTGCTTTCTGTGTGTGACACATTTCCTTGTATCAGTACAGAGGTCACCCCTAGGAAAGGGATAGATGTCTAGTGACAAGGGACAGCCCCCAAAGTGGGGAGTGAAGGTCTTGTGTGGCATACATACTTGCACAACAGCAACCAGGGGCAGAGTTCCTTCTCCCTCCTGAACCGTGTGTTCCCCCTCTTCTCTCATGGCCTTTGTGCCCAGCTGTGCCTTGAACTTCCATAATTAAGAGGACTCAGTCCAGACCGTAATGTGAAGAACTACAGGGTCCTCTGGCCCAGTGATTTTGTTCTTGATTCTGCCCTCTGAGAATTTGAGCTGTACCAAAAATAATTTTTAAAAAAGTGCAACACAAGCAATAAAACCTCACACTCAGAAAACACCCACCTCATGCATTCGTTCATTCACTCAGTCCCTCCTCCCTCTCTCCCTCTGCCTCTCTCTCAGGCATCTGCAGCTGCAGCGTTGTCACCCATAGAGGCGTGGCCCCTCAAGATACTTCTTAGGTCTCCTGGCCTCCATTTTGGGCCACGAAACCACTACCGCGATGGACAACAGTCAGAATGCAGTATTTCCATTTAAAAGGTGGAGAAGAAAAAGGAAAACCGCCCCAGATACACCCACAAGCACACACACGCACACACGCACACATCACAGCTTTAGTCCAAGGCTCCGATCTGCCGAGGGAATGCGACGGGGAGGACAGAGTGGCCTCTTGTTTAACTGGGTGTAAGGCAGTTGGAAGGTCAGACTGGGTTTTCTGAGCATCCACCAAAGCGTCCTTTATCCATGTGGGTCGTGCCTCTCAGCGTGCTCTCTCCCCTTCCTCCCTTTAAAACTTTGTCCAAAAGTTTGGCCACCAAGAGAAAACGTGCTTTTCCATTTGTTTTCTCCTTCACTCTCTGTGTGTGTTGCTGGTGGGCCAGGAAGGAGCTCAGAAGAGGAAGAGCAGAAAATGAAGTGGTTTGGCGATGGCCCCAGAGATGTGGTTACATTCTGTGGACAAGGGATCACTTCCCTGTGAGATGAAGGGGGCTGGTGTCCTCTTGCTGGCCCGGGGCATGGCACTTTCTTCTCTACACCTGGGTCACTTCAGACCACTGCCACTGTCCCTTCCGGCTCACCACCACATCCGCAGGAGTGACGGGAATCAAGGTGCCACTCCCAGAGGTGATGTTCACTCTCTCTTCAAGAGACCATGAAGCCAAAAGTCAGGAATCGATGGAAGAGCCACAGGACGGGAACACTGTCCCCACCTTGGTGAAGAAACAACACGAAGTCCGGTGAGATGCAGGTGCCTGAGCCAGCTCAACTCTACCTTGGCACTGGCATCGTCTTGATTTAGTTTTGTTTTATATATGTATATTATATATATATTTATATATATATATATATATGTGTGTGTGTGTGTGTGTAGGGGTTTGTATTTTAGCACACTGTCCCATTCTCGGGTCTGGATTTAGGGCAGTTGGTCCTCGGGACAGGTTGGACAGAGGGGGCCAAGGTACAGAAGAATCCCGAGATAAGTGTGAGGCCCAGGCCCCCCCATGCACAGAACATGGACCATCCGTAGCCATGGCTGATGTCGTCAGGGAGTCCGTACAGGTAGCGCGGGTAGCGCGACAGCTCGAAGTTGATCCCAGCCACACAGGTGCACAGTGAAATGATGCAGAAGGTTCCTGGAGAAGAAAGGAAACAAACATGGGGTGGGGGAAACGGAGGAGAGGGAAAAGGAGAAAGAAGAGAGATGTTAGGCTTGGCACATTTTCAATTTTCTTGAGTAGAAGAGAAGAGAGAGTTCCAGGTAAGAGCAGGTTACTACCAAGGGTGCCATCTGAAAGTACTCCAGGGAAAAGAATACCAAATCATTGCCATTTCCTTGTTCTCTAATGGTTTTCTAATCTTTGACAAACTCAGGAAGTCTCCTATTTGGGAAAATACCCCAAATAAATGTCTTATTAGCATCTCCTGTAGAACAGAGTGAGGCAGGGGATCATTCTGTTCCTTTCTCTAAATCATTTTGAACTCATTGTCTTTCTTTGGAGATGAAGAAAGATCTCACATGGTACTTCTTTTTTTTTTTTTTTTTTTAATTTTATTTTATTTATTTATTTATTTGTTTGCTTGTTGTGTTTGTTTGTTTCTTTATTTATTCATTTTGTGGCTGGCTCAGCCTGCGCTGGTGGTGGCGCTGGCGCAGCATGTAGTGCCGGGGATCGAACTGCAGTCCCTGCAGTTGCTTGAGCCCTCCTAAGCAGGCGCTTTAGACCACTGAACCATCTCGCTGGCCCCTCACATGGTACTTCTTTTGTGGGAAAAAATATCCTTTTTTCTTTCTTATATAGAACATCTTGTACAATTTTTAAGTATTCCTATCATCTATTCACCAATGACTCTGGCCACCAAGAGGAAACGTTCCTTCTCAGTTTGGCTTCTCAAATTTTCTATATCTTTTCTTGGTTCCTATAAGCTAACATTTTTCCAAAGTATTCTCCATGAGAAACTAACCCTCTGAAATCCCTTTGGGATAATCTGCATTTCTATAGGCCATTGAGGCCGAGGTCCAGGGGACAGTCCAGAGGTAGAGGGACAGCGAGGAGGCTGCCACAGTCTACTGCTACAGAGCCTGAAGATTATAATGGCTTAGAGAGGGATGTTTTTAGAATGATTATTTATAGAGACAACTGAAAACATTATCAGGGGGTCAACTGGATGCAAACACAACATAACCAAAATATGTTCTGTGTGTCTTTATGTATGTTTTTGGGTACATGCACATATGCATGCATTTGAAGCATGTCACATGTATATGCATGTATGTGTGTGTGGTTACGATGGTGGTATCCAATATGCACACATGGCATCAACATCACTTGTGAGGACAGAGGTCTCAGGCTGGCAGGAGTAATGAGCCATCTAGGTTTCCCTACATTCCACCCTGGGGTCAAACTGAGTTTGCTGATGGTTCCTGCGTGAAGAAGGTCTCAGACCAGACTTTGAGAATCAGAGCCTCCTGGGGGAACATGGGAGTCTTTCGGTTTGGGAGGTTTTTCCAATGACCTCTGTGGAGCAGCCTGCAGGAATCCTGTGTCAGGGCGGAGGGCCTTGGTTGGGGGAGACAGGAGAGGTGCAGCTTCTGGGCCCAAACAAGGGGACAGCCACTGAGCAGAGGTGGCAGGACAACAGACGAGTATGTCTTGGCAGTTTCAAATAAACCGAATCAAATGAATATAAGCTGGCTTGCTCGCATTTCACACACTGCCGTTACACCTCCAACTGCTGGTCAGGGAAATGATTGCTGAGTATGCAGGGTTATAATTCCTAACATTTAGATTTAGGGCAGAACAATTTGTGTGTGCGCGCGCGCGCGTGTATGTGTGTGTGTGTGTGCGTACCCAAGTGCAACATATGATATCACCTAGTGGTGATGTAAATTTACATTTGAGCAGCTTAGGGAGGATGGAGTACTGGGAAACATAGATCTGAGGCAGGATAGAAAGTTCTGGGCCCCAGATATGGACTGAGGCAGCATCTTATCAATAAATGCTCTGGATCTGGCTGAGGTCCCACAAGGACTGGATAGAAAGCATATCCATATGGAAAAGGGGGACATTTTCATCAGCAGTAGCACTAGTCTCGTTATTAAGTCCAAAGATTAGTTTTGTGAGAGAAGCTCCATGTCGAAAGAGCGGTGGTCTTCTCAGGGCTCCTGTGCTGAAAGCGCTTGATGTACACAATTTGATGGCATATTATGCCAGGAGGTGGGCAAGATGCAGTGGGTATGGGAGATAAACTGTGAGTGGCAAGGTAAGGCCCACGTAGGGCTAATGACCAGGTGGGCCAGACCGAACTTCTTGATAATATATTAAGAGTTAACAGGGACATCCATATGGTATGGCTCTGGTACACTGCCCAAGGCTCATACTGGGGGTTTAGTCCCCAGTGTACAGTGTTTGGAGGTGGGAGGGCTGGGGAGTGACAGGGTCTTGTGGTCTCTAACTTCATCAATGGATTAACTCATGATTGAGTTCACAGCCAAATGTCCTGTTGGGAGAAAGGGACTGATTGGATAAGATGGGTCACTAGGGGAGTGACTTTGAGGCTATATCTTGTCCCTGGTCTCTTTCTCTCTGGCTTTTCCCCTCTCCCTTTGTTTCCTGTCAGCTATTGGGTGAGCCACCCCCTTCTCCATAACTCCCACCACCGAGATGTTGTGCCTCTCCCTGCTCTAAAGCCACAGAGCCAGACCACCATGAGCAGAAACCTCAGAAACCGTGAGCCCAAGTAAGCATGTCCCCCACTAGCTGGCTTTCTCAGGTACTGAGTCACATGGGTAGAAGACCAATTGTTAACATGGGCATCTTCCTGCCAATTCTTCTGTGGTTTGGGAACTTTTAAAAAATTCCTCTTGCCATAAGCTGTACATGGTGGCACTTAGAAGGGTAAGATAGGAGGATAGCTGTGAGCTCAAGGCCAGCCTGGGCTATAGAGTGAGTTCAAAGATAGTCTGAACTACATGGTGAGGCCTGGTCTCATATCTCCCTAAATTCCTTTTGTCAATATCCCCATAGATTGGAAAATCTTACTAGTCTCACTTTATTTTAAAAAAATGTATTTAGTACAGGTCTCAGTACACAGGCTGGACTTGTAGCGATCCTCCTATTTTTAGCCTCCCAAGCACTGGGATTATAGGTGTGCATCACCACGCCCAGTCTGTCTGTCTGTCTGTCTGTCTGTCTGTCTGTCTGTCTGTCTGTCTGTCTCTCTCTCTCTCTCTCTCTCTCTCTCTCTCTCTCTCTCTCTTTCTCTCGGACTGTGATTCAAACTCATGACCTTATACTTGCCAGGCAGGCCCTTGTGCCATGGAGCTATCTCCCCAGCCCCCAGCCACATCTAGTCTCAATCACTGGCTCAGTACACTCCAGGGGGCAGGGCTGTTCTCATTTAAAATGACATTTTCAGCAGGCCATCTATAAAATTTGCTAGGAAATTCCCCTCAACAAAGATAGAGCATTCAGAACAAGCTGCTGTTTCCACATATGCTACTCTTTTCTATTATGAACAAGGTTTTATATTTTTATCTACTTTTCTAATTACAAATGCAAATTGGAAAGTATATCTTCAGAATTCAAAATGGACAGACCAATGCAGGCATACAGATTCTCAACAAATGGACCAAGTGAATAATGCATTGCCTTTCTTCCTAAGCACTGTACTCTGATAGCCTCATAAATGATGTGCTTTGACACACATCAATACAGACCTGGAGAGGGAGGGTCAAGGAAATCCAATGTGGAGCGAGTGCCCTATATGACTGAGCTCTCTGATGTGATGTAGACGTGTGGGTCGAGAACTGCAGAGTTCAGGGTGCCAGAACTTTCCCCAGCCATTTGCTGACAATAGGTGGGAGCCTTTGAGGAATGAAATGCAAATCTTAAATGGATTTATTTGTAAAATATATGTCAATGAAAGGACAGAATATTTATCACAGCCCAGGATGCAGCCTCCTTCATTCACTAAGAGTGCTGCAGTTTCTTGGGCAAATAACACAGGGCTGGCAAGAGCAACTGACACATACTCTATGGGAAACATGAAGCCATAGACCACGGCCCCCCAGGCTAGGTCATTAGGCTTTGTCATTGTGTTTCTCATGTGCACCTAGAGAGATCCAGGAAAGACAATGGTAATAATGCATAATCTATAATTATATCTTCTTAGTAGAACCTCCCCCTAACATGGGCTTATGGGTCTTGGCCTAATTTCAATCATACTCTACTACTAACTGGAGTTATGGAACAGCAAGTAAGTGAAAAGAACTCAACTCCCAAGCACTTCCACTGGGAGCAAGGATCTCGTCTGTACTGGGAACACTGGCTGTGAGCAACCCCACGTGTCACCCTGGCCTGGTGGCATGATGGCTGTGATAAGCAGTGTCAGGTTTGGTTAGGGGGACAGGTTATCTGTGATGGTGTGTGGCAATTCCTGAGGCAGTGGGCTCCACAGAATGCAGAAGAGATGAGCAGTAGATATTTGCTGAACATCTGCTGGCCAAGCCTCATGCTAGATACTAGCAAGACACAAGGGAGAATAAAATACCATCCCTGCTCTTAAGAATCTTTAATTAAATCTAAAATAAAAAAACTAAGAAAGGAGCTTATGATCTAGTGTGGGTAGAGACATGCATACATGAAAAGTCGAGGGTGAAATGAAAATAGCACCAGACTAGGGGCAAAGAGAGCTGAGTTTGTCCTCAGTGCTGGACCTTGCATCTGAGAAGCCAGGGCGCTGGGGTAGGTGATGTTAAGGTCCTTACCAAGTCTAGTTGTATAGGAAAAGAAGGAATACAATGGTAAGAGTAACCCTGGTACACACAGTAATGCTGGATGAGTGAGTGTTTCCCATGGAAGCGGGGTCTTGACAGAACAGGATACTGACAGGAAATAAAGAGGGGGTCCTCAGGGGTTAGTGCCCCACTGACCTGGAAATCCATGCCTGGGACGAGACAGTATGCTACACACCCTTCCCTGCACCTGTCACTGTGAAGAGTTCACTGCCACCATCCAGGTCAGGTTTCCATCATCTCTTACACAGGCCGCTGTAATAGCTCCCTGGTATCCTGCTTTCTGATTTTGCCTCATATAGCAACTAGTGATATTTTAAAAATTTAATCAGTAAATAAAAAAAATAAAAAAATAAATAAAAAATAAAATTTAATCAGCTGATGATTCTTTTCTTTCTTCAATAGCTTCCAATAAATACAATTCAAACTCCTGTACCCTGCCCACCTGGCCTTACCTAAGTGGCTTCCACCTACCTGGTGGGCGGAGTTTCCCACACTGATCCCACCTACCTGGTGGGCGGAGTTTCCCACACTGATCCCACCTACCTGGTGGGCGGAGTTTCCCACACTGATCCTACCTACCTGGTGGGCAGAGTTTCCCACACTGATCCCCCTCACTCACTGCACTTTAGCCACACTAGCCAGCATTCTGTGTCTCACACCCACCAAGCGTGATTTACCTCAGGACTTTTGCACTTGCTGATCTCACTCCAAGATGGCCTTGTGGCTCCTCTTGGGTCTTAGTCCAACTGTCACTCCCAGAAAGATTCTATCTGGCTTCTTCTGCTGTAGTACTCAGCCTAGTAGTTTTCAAATCACATTCCAAGAGATGTCTCAGGAAGAGAAGGAGTAAAAAAGACTGCCAAATCTCTCTCCTCTCTTGCAGTACAACAGCTATGCCTTGATCTGTTACCTTGGGTCACTTCATTGGAACAGGATTCTAGAGACTCAACTATCTCTGCAAACCACTGGTCTTGCCCATTTTCAGAGGGAGCCTGAAATACGTCATTGCCAGAACTCTCCTTTGGACAGCAAAATCCAATGGTTGCTCTGTTAGTAAAAATCCACATTGTTGGCAGAAAGAGTTCATCAATCTCAACTCTCAGTCTTGCTGTTCCCTCAACGGGCC
The DNA here is from genome assembly GCA_004027915.1 of Capromys pilorides. Classification (NCBI taxonomy): domain Eukaryota; kingdom Metazoa; phylum Chordata; class Mammalia; order Rodentia; family Capromyidae; genus Capromys; species Capromys pilorides. The sequence goes on along the minus strand of PVKN010000052.1, from coordinate 59,136 downwards.
TCAGACTCCTCAAATGCAGCCCTCCAGGCAGACGGCAGCAGCCAGCCAGCCAAAGCTGGCTGGAATGAAAAATAAAAACAAATTACCCACTCTGCACCAGGATTCTCACTGGCATGGGCTTGGAGTCTGGGGTCCAGTTAGGGAAAGAGATGGCATCACCCCAAGCAGCTGCAGGCTGAGAGCTGCATGCAGAGAGGAGCTCCCTTCTAGACCCCCTTTGTGTGGCCCTAGCTGGAGGTTTCACCTGGCAACAAGAAGCCACGGCACATGGAGTAAGGAGCTGTGTGCTCATTCTGCTGCCCTTTGATGTGGCACCTGCTCCCTTTGATTCTGCCCCACCTGAAATCCTTTCAGTGAAGGATTTCACAATGCCACCTTGTGACCCTCCACTCTGTTCCAGATACCGGTCCCCTTCTGGAATCAACACCTAGCTGGAGAGGGGCAGGCTACTGCAGCATTCTGGGATTGCTGCCCCCTAGCGGCTCCTTCTACTCCAGGGAGGGTAAAAGAGAGGGATTTGTTTTCATGCCCAGCGCAGACTCCTGCTCCAATAGCAAACATAGCTTCCTCATCCTTCTCCTTCACATTGCTGCCATTTCTAATTAACGTTTCTCTGGTTGCCAAATAACTGACTCTAGTTTTCTTGCTAACTTTTGTTTCTTGGCTATTACGCAACTTCCGTCAGCTTAACTATCTCTTCCTTCAGTTTCCAAGCTGCCCTGAAACCAGGCTTCCTTGCATCTCTCTAGCTGTGCCCCCTCGGCCTTCCAGGAGCTTCTCAGCCTACATTTAGCTTCTCAGATCTTCTGGTGCCTGGCTCTCTTCTCATCCTGTGTTGCACTCTCTCTGGCACCAACCCCTGTCCTCTTCCTGGAACCACCCTCAGCACATGACTGAGTCATATAAAGATTTCCCCATTCCCACACGCTGTCCCAGGGACACAGGATGTTTACGGTGTTCCCTGACCACTCACAGATTTTCAGCATCATTTCCCATGATATGGTTGACATTGTTGCTTAAAGTTTAAGTGTTGGTAACTTGATTTCCAAATTCAAATGTTAAGGACACTTAAAAGTACGGAGGCGATGAAGTTGGGGCTCTCATGATGACATTAATAGTGTTACAAGAAGAAGAGAGACCCGAACGGACATGCTTGCTCTCTCTCTCTCCCTATCAAGCCATCTACCCTGTGATGAAGCAGTATCAAGCCCTCACCAGATGGTAGTGCCATGCTCTTGGGCACCCCGGCGCTCTAGAACCATGAGCCAAATAAATTATCTTTACGTATTACCCAGTCTCAGATAGGTACAGTCATGTGTCACTTTATGATGGGGACAGGTTCTGATAAATGCATCATCATGCAATCTTATGACTGTCTGAGCATCACAGCGGTGTATGACATTCCTAGGAGACAGGAAGTTTTAAAGCTCTTTTCTAATCTTAGTGGACTATCATCATATATGTGGTGCTGCTGGCCAAAACATCATTGATCATGACCATAGTGTATAAAAACATCCAAAAATGGACTACAACACCCCACAAGCCAAAATTGCCTTGTTGCCTGATTTACTTTTCAAAGCCTTACTTCTTTTGCAGGGAGACCAGCTATCCCTGCCTGTTCAGGGAGAAAGGTTCCTACAACATGGGACTTTCTGTTCTATAACTGGGAAGTCCTGGGCTTGGAAGAGAATTAGCTAACCTACCTACTGGCTTCCTCAACATCCTGTTCTCCATCCTGGGGCCACTAGGGAGTCCTGCAGAGCCTGCTTCATTGAACCCCTGCTTGTGAGCTACAGAAAGCATGATGTCTTTGCTAGTAGAAACCCAGAAACTTGGGTCTTGGAATGTATCCTCATGCTAAGAAATGCCAAGCCACAATAACATTATTTGGGACTGGCTGATTCTTCTGCACCCTGAAATGTCACCAAGGAACACTTAATCAGCAATCCGGTAGCTCCCTAAAGGTTAATGACCATGGTGTCTTTAAGTTGCTCTGCAGAGTTACGGTGTTAACTCTTGCTCAGCCCCTTTCAATGTACTAATTAAAGATGCACAAAGCAGACAAGATGGCGCCACCTGTGTGATTGTTGCCAAATGAGCCTCTGCAGTATGAGGAGGGCAGGGTACACTCTCCACAACCCTCAGGGGTTCTTAGAGCGTATACTGTATTGCAGTAATGCCCCAGAAATGGACCCTGTGGAGAAACAGCATCAACATTTAGGCCTCAGGCTAGCAGCAGAGATGCTCTTCCTAATTCGAGATGCCATCTCCTAGGAAACCAAGGCCTCCATGAAGATTCTCCGAGGGAACCGGAGCGGTTGCATATTCCATGCACAGGCATTTTCCCAAACTCTATTCCTTGTGTGACCAAGTCATGCCTAAAACTTCACTGGTACATAATTTCTCCAGCTTTCTAGAGCTAGAAATCCATCTGTGTGACATTTTCTGTTCTTGGGATTCATGCCTGAGTCTCCCTAACCCTGGCCCACTCCCTTGTTGCTATGTGGGATGAGGGGTTCTACACTGACCCAAACCCTACAGGTTTCTTTCTGCAAAGCTGGTGCTGCAGAAGTGCCCACATGGATGCGCATGGCAGGTGTCTAAGCAGACATGGCTCAAGGCCTCCCTAAGATAGCCCCCTCTAATCCTCACCAGATCTTTAAAGCCATAAAGGAATAAATCAGCAAACAGAAAAAGAATCCTTGCTCCTCAATGATGTCACATGCATCCTGGGAAGCCAGTGTATACTAAATCCTTCCCTTTCTCAGATTAAATGCCCCAGCAGCATCCAGCTCTCAGGAACACTTTATAGCTATGTTCAGACCTGCATGGAATCTAAATTACCACGGAATTATACTCCATTGCATCATTAGCTGCCAACAGGCAGGTCACGAGGCTTCACAGCAGAGGTACCTGAAGGAATCAAGGGGACGAGGCAAGGGATAGTGATGTGTTTGGGAAAAGGACACTCAGGCAGGGATGGAGCTCTGAGTTAGGACAAAGTCACTTCTTACTTTGCAGTCGCTCCAAATGCTACAAGGAGACACTGCCAGGAGCGGAATCCAGGAGCCATACCTCTTGGACAGGCAAGATGTGGTATTTCTGAGGCTGTCTTTACACCACAAGGCTGTTCTTCACCATGGTATGTTTACGCCACAGCAATGCAGTGTCTCCAGCTCATGCAGTGAAAAGGACTGTTCCATTCATTCAAGTTGGCACCACTTCTAAAGCAAATACTGTTGGATTTCATAGGTGGGTTATTGCACCTGCAGACCTGACCAGCTGCAGATCAAAATATCTGAAGCAAAGATTTTGTTCATGTTGAACATGTGCAGATATTTCCCCTTGTGATCATTTCATCCACAACGCAGTATAGCAATTATTTAGATAGCATTTACACTGTATTAGATATTACAAGTAATCTAGAAATGATTTAAAGGACACAGGAGAATGAATGTATGGCTATGCTATATAAATTTTACATGAAACTTGAACATCCGCAAATTTTGGTAGTCCTGGGGAGCCCAGGGACCAATTCCCCTGGACCTAGCACATAACCCGAAGTCTCATCCACTGGCTTGTGTGCGTCTACAAGGTGGGCATGCAACCTGGAAATGCCGGTATATGAACTGAACTATGTCCCTGCAATATCAGTGTCGACACCTTGACTGAATCAGTCCCTCAAATGTGATTATATTTGGAGATTAGGCCTATAAAAAGGTAACTGGGAAGCTATTGCAATCCAGTATGACAGGTATATTGAAAAGTGAACCTTGATTTAGTGTAATTATTTTTTATGTGTTCTATATGTTTTTTTGGGCTGCCAATCTAGCTGTTAATCTGTGATTATAGTGGCAAACTTGAAAATGACTTAAAAATAAATAAATGTGGTTCTGGCAAAAAAAAAATAAATAAATGGGGGTGGGGACAAAGGGGAAGCTGAAAAAAATGTGTGTCATGCACATGTATCAATTCTCACAATGAACAAAGAATGTAACCATGACCACACACATGTACTAATAATTTTTCTAAAAAGTAGCGTCTCTAAATAGCAGATACTAATACTTCGTGTAGCATAAAACCTCAGCTTTAAGATCTGGGGTGTGAGACTCAGTGGGGTCTTGCCTAGCACACACAAGGCGGGGAGTTTGAGCCCCAGCACCATCTAAATAAGCAAACAATACAAAGACATAAAAATGGAACTTATGTAAAGTCATCAAGGTGGGCTGTGATCAACTCTGACTTGTGTCCTTCTCCCTCTCCCCCCATTTATGTGTTTGGCACAGGGTCTCACTGTGCAGCTCAGACTGGTTTCAGCCTCCCTGATGTTGGAATTACAGGTGTGCATCACCACACCCTGAGTCCTTCACCTGCTCAGCATGCCCCAGGGGCAGGGCTGGAGCAGCATGCGGGACCTGGGATCAAACCCTGGTCTCTGCGCACACCTAAGCAGGTGCTTAGTCTGCTGAGCTATCACGCCAGCCCATGAGCCATCTCGCTGGCCCTTGTGTCTTTGTAAGAAGAGATCAGGACATACACAGAAGCCAAGGGCTCACCCACACCTGCACAAGGAACAACTATGGGGCAAGGCACAAGAGCAAGGCCGAATGTAAGTGAAAGGAAAGAAGCTTGGGAGAACCTGCTTGCCAGCAGCTCGAACTTGAACTTCCAGCTTCCAGAGCTACTTAGGAATAAATTTCTATTGTCTAAGCCACACAATTTGTGGTGTTTTCTTATAGTCATCCTAGAGAACTAATACGACAAGTGCACACATAATAATTAGCTTCTTAGCATTACATTATAATACACGATAAAGAAAGAATGTGTTTCCAGATTGATGTCCACCCCATAGCTACAGCAAGTGCGGAAACATAGCCACATAAAGTAATAGCTTCTGGGCATCCTGTGGCTTCAAATTTTCACCCTGTAATCTCTCTCACTTATGTACCTATGCTCACTGCCACTTATGGTGTGGTTAGATTTGGTCACAAGATTAACAGTCCTGGGCCACTGTACTAAAACGAGAGTCTTTTCAAGCTCATCCGGATCAAAGTGCCATCATCCAGTCACCGTGACTGGATTATGATCTTTCCATCCTCCACCCAGTTCTTGATATAGAGTCCTCGAAGTCATCCTTTCTAGTCCAACCATGTCATCCTATGTCTCCCAGGAAGGTATCCCTAAGTGTGCCCAGCTCAAGATAATCCTCGTTTATTTTGAATCCCCAAAACATTCCATGCTCTGAAACAAGAAGCCCAACAATTAATTATAAAGGCAAACCTCTTGGCTTGGCGTGGTATTAGTTTGTTCTTGGCTAGACCACAGCTTTCTCAACAGCTGACACTGACAGAGGAGTCTCCTTTTTTTTTTGACACAGCACTGAATGTCATTTCTATATCCCTTAAAGAAATGGAACTTGAGGTTATGGACCCTGTAAGGGAAATACAGACCTGGAAACCTGAAGGAGAATGGAGCGGGCTCTATGCCTGGTCCTCCAACTTGCCCGCCTACCTTCTAAGTTGTGACATGTATACCGAGGTGTGTGTTCATCTGTGCATTTGTGTGTGCACGTGTGTGTATGCATGTACATGTGCGAACAGCCATGCACCTGTGCCTGTTGGCTCCTACTTTTATATTTCAAGTGGTACCTTGGATTTCAGGAAGCATTTATAGTTTTCAGAAATTCAGCATCAGAATAATGCCCTCTCTGCAGGATTATTTTGAAGAGTGATAATAATACATGTGAAAAGGCTTCAAGAAGTTAAAATTGCTTTCTATATGTAAGGTGTAATATTAGAAATGGAAAGCTTTAAGTGAGGTTAGAAAAATTGTTCTTAAGGGCAAGAAAAAAAGAAACGCAGCTGCTGTTTTGGTTTTCACCAGCCCTCCATCCTCACCCAGCCTCGTCCCTGGGTAAGCGCTACCCTATGGAGCGACTGCACTCCACAGAGACCAGAGCAAGTGCCTGCCCCAAACTGTTCATTATGGGGACTTTATCAGAACCAGAACCCCAGAACTGAGAGGGGTCTTGAAATCTACTTCCAGAGATAGGCAACCCTGGGAATGAAACTCACCTTTGAGCTTTGAGAGGTTGGGGGCTGTGATACCGCAGGATGACACTGTGGGTGTGTACAGACATAGGGTGGGGCGGGGTCTCCAGCAGGAAGGGTGAAAGGATTCAGGCTGTTATGGCCCACATCTAGATGTCACCCCAAAGCCTCGTGCACTCGAGGATGGGGACCTTGGGGTGATGACTGGGTCACTGCAAAAGATGGGTTTATAGTTGGGTGTGGTGCTGGCAGGTGAAGGCTGATGGAAGGAGGTGGGTCACTGTGGGCACGCCCTAGAGCTCTGTCTATCTATCTATCTAGGGCCAGGGAGATAGCTCAGTAGAATAAGTGCTTGCCTGGCAAGTGCAAGGTCCCGAGTTCAATCACTGGTACTGAAAAAAAAAACCCACACCCAGACTGACTATCTATCTATCTATCTATCTATCTATCTATCTATCTATCTAAGGTATTTGTGCAGCTGTGTGTTTTTGTGTGTGCACTGCATGTGAATATATGGGCATATATGTGCATGCACACATGTGCACATGTGTGTATGAGTGTGTATCTGTACTTTATATTTCATGAAGGATTTTTATTTTGCAGAAACCTGGCATCAGAATAACGCCCTCTTCCTCTCTGCCCACCACAAGCTGCTTCTCATCTGCTTTGCCCTCTGCCACGCCACCCCGCCTTGGAGCCACCCCGCCTTGACCCTGGACTGAAACCTCCACAGACTGCATACAAATATCCCTCTCATCCTTTAACTTGTGGGTATGGGCTGTTCTGCCCCAACAATGAGGAAGCGACTAAAACACAGCCCTAAAAGCAATATCAGGGGGGATAGGGAGATAGCTCCATGGCACAAGTGCCTGCCTGGCAAGTGCAAGGTCGTGAGTTCGAACCTCAGTCCTACCAAAAAAGAAAAAAAAAAAAAAGGCTTGTCTTTGGGCCGGCGAGATGCTTCAGTGGTCTAAAGCGCCTGCTTAGGAGGGCTCAGGCGACTGCAGGGACTGCAGTTCGATCCCCGGCACCACATGCTGCGCCAGCGCCACCACCAGGGCAGGCTGAGCCAACCACAAAATGAATAAATAAAGAAACAAACACAACAAGCAAACAAATAAATAAATAATTAAAAAAAAAATAAAAAAAAAAAAAAATAAAAGCAATATCAGGAATCACTATACCACACGCATTGTGGACATCTAAAAATATTTCACTATCTTGCTGGCTGTGATGGCTCAACCTGTACTCTTATGTTTAGAAGCCTGAGGCAAGAGGACCGCTGAGTTTGAGGCCAGCCCTGGATACACAGGGAGCTGAAGCCCAGCCTTGACTACACCTGTCTCAAATATCCAAAAAGTTCATTATCTTACTTTTAATTCATTATTTTTCTAAATTATAAAAAAAACTACTGGGTCCAGGTATAGTGGTGTACACCTGTATTGGAGAGGCTGAGGCAGGAAGATACCGTGAGTTTGACTCAGCTTGGGCCACACAGCAAGACCCCATCTCACCCCCTACCCCAGGAAAAGAACTGCTGGGGAAAGCTGACATCCATTTCGGAATGCGTACAAGAGTTGAATAGATGCTATCATTTTCTCTGCTTGATACCACCATCTCTCCCAACCTAGACATAACTGCTGAGAGGTGTATGCTGTTAGCTTTTTAAAAGAAAAGCACTTATGCATTTTTATAATTTTTTTCTTACAAAATCATACTGTTTTGTACCTTGCTTTGATCACTTAATGGGCTTTTGGTAGCATTATATACCTATACATAAATTTGCATAATCGCATAATGTATTCCACTCTATGTATGTATCAAATGCCGCAAGCCTCCACTGACGAGTGTGCGCACGGCTTCTGATTTTTCGGTATTACAAAGAATCTCAAGATAAATATCCAAGCAGGGTGGCTTTTAAAAGTGCTGCTGCAGAGGACCTGACCCTTTGTCTTTTAGAATATGCAGGCGGCTTGGGAGGCTGTCCCACACTTAGGTCTAAAATGACTCGGAAGCTGCATTGCCGTCGTCAGCACCCTCTCCTTCCTTCTCTTAGTTAAAACATCACCACTATTCTTTCTCATGGCCAAGCCGTTCTACAGTCCCAGTGTTCAGCTCAGACCTAGCCACTTACGGCTCAATTTCTGTGTCTTCTACATCTCTTGGGGTCACTGTGAGATTTTATATATTTCACATAGAAATCTCATGTGAAATTAATTTACTGACGATCTCAATGAGTATGACAAAGCCAATGCTTGACATTTTCTGTAGAGTCTCAAACTATTTGCCTGCAGAAGCACTGAAGACTTCGACTTTTCACTCCGCTTTGTTCCACTGGTCCAACTGAAACCATACAACTAAATTCCCTTGGGATAACTGCCTCTGGCCCACTTTACTTCGTCCAGCTAACTGGGGATCTCTCACACTTCCCATGGGAAGATTTGCTCTGAGCTGCCTGGGTAGGTTGCAATGGAGAGGCTGAAAAGGAAGTTAATTAAGAGTGCAGCATCTTGCATTTTTCCATGTAAATCCTTGAAACTTCTTATCCATCTGGGCTTTTAGTTGAGAGTGGGATCCAACTCTACAGCTGTGCAGAAGGGAACATTCTCAAACTGTGATGAGTGAGCTTCCAAAAGCAGAGGCACTTGGAGCATGCCATCTTCCTGCCCCGCTTCTCTTTTTTCTAACTCTGCCTGGCAGACAACAGTGGTTCATGGAGCAAGCTGGGAGAACCTCTCGGGCACAAGGCCACCTTGCCTGGGCTTCCTTCCGAGAAATAATGTTCAAAATACCATGAAGCCTCCCGCAGGCCTTGTCTGGAACTATAGCTTTCCGGTTTCTCTCATCATTCACCTTCCTCTATACTGTGTGTCCTAGCTTTCCTATGGCTGGGAGCTGGGAGGAAATCCACAATGTAAGGAGGAGAAGTATATTTGGTTTATGTGTTTGAGGATTCAGTCCCTGGCTTCAAGGCAAAAGCATCACGGTGGAAGAGTGTGGACAAGAAAATAGCTCAGTTCCTAGTGGCCGGGAAGCAGAGAGGGAGACGGAGAGAAAGAGAAATGGACAAGCAACCAGATATAAGCCCCCAAATTACAACCCCACAACCCTAACCCAGACATATTTAGAAGTGTGCTTTAGTAATCTTCTAGGCATTTCTTAATGCAGTCAAATTCACAATGACAATAATGATCCATCAAAGTGCAAGACTTTGATAAAGTCCTACCATCCCACCACTGCCCAGGGTAGCACGAAGTCCAGTACATGTGGATCTCACATTACATTTGAACTCTGGCCTTGTGTAGTATCCTAGCTTCCTGACAGAAAAGCTGCAACTTCTGGGGAGGGTTTTAGTTAAATGACTTTTCTACCAAAAATCATGAAACCTGTGTTCTGGCCCTGTGCACACCCATAAAGTGGGAAACTCACTTCATCTCTCTTGACTGTGATCCCTTTAAGCATAAAATATAGGATAAAGTCCCTCCTATCCAAGGGTCACTACAACTCCAACAACTGGGTAAGAAGGTGCCATTCTGTGATAACCAGGATTGGCTGTCACTTTTGTCTAGCATGAACCACCCGGGGAGAAGTTGCTGCTGCTTACCTCCCGGCATGCACAGAAGGGACTGTGAGGGAGATCATCCGATGTCATTATCTGACATCAATGTGCATACGAGCTACCCTCTAAACTGCCTTGATTTTAAACATGCAAGGAGGGGAGCCCAGCTGTTGAAGTGTCTGGAAGAAATTGGCTCCTAAAAGAAACCTCTCTGGCATCTGCCCTATTTGATCCAAGCCAATGCCATGTTAATTAGTAGAGGAAGTAGCTGGGGCGGTAGCCAGAAGATCAGGCAAGGCCGCCACCTGGCTTGGTTTATGTTTCCATCTGCCTGGCATGTGTGTTAGCTTGGGCCTGGCCATTCTTGGGGAGGAAAATCTATACCCAAGTGACTTTTTTCATGCGCTCTTCTCTTTGCTAGGCTGCTGAATACATTCACAGCTTATTGGGTGAAACATTTATATATTGTGTTTACAGAACAGGCATTGTTCCAAACGCCTTACAAATATTAGCTCTTTCACTCCTCTAAGCAACCTTATGAGATTTTGATGAGGAAATTGAGGCATAAAGCGGTTAAGTCAAGTGTGTAAGGTCACGCAGCTATAAGTAGAGGAGCCAAGATTCAAGAGACTTGCTATGTTACTTCTTATTACAGCTCTTTCATGTACATGCATGTCACCTCGCCACGTGGACCAAAGTCAAGTTACCAAGAAGCGCCTTGTCTTCAATAAGGCTTTATGCACAGCAATGTTGAAATAAGATTTATCACCTGGCTGGTAACCTCAGAAGAGACTGGGTAATGTAGCCCTAGGTTTGAGGTGCCCTTTAAATGTATGACCCAGTTAATAAAATCTTGCTGCTGACCTCTTCATAGAACTAGGGAAACGGATCCCAACCTGAATACGACCTTATTCACCATCTGTGTCAGATGGGAGGGTGAGTCCCTCTCGAGGAACATGGGCTTTGTGAGCAGCAGGTGTCAGAGGTTAAGAAAGGAAGCGAATCAAGATCACAGCCACACATTCATTTCAAAGAGAATCGTTGTAGCTTTCCAACAGGCCAGAACATAATCCAGCAGATAGAGTAAATGGTGGTTGGAAGGGCCCACAGGAGCCCGGATGGCCCTCAGCCTATCACAGACCCCTTCCTCACTCTCGGCTCCCCTACCCAGCTTGCTGGCAGGGCCCTTCTAAGTCCCGTTTCCTCTATGATATTCATTCATTCCTCTTTCTCTGTCCTCTTCTGACAATAAAATCTATTGAGAGAGGAGTCACAGAGGGGGCAGACAAGGAGAAATATATCAATTTTAATACTGATAAGTCTAGTTCAACAACTCATGACCATCACCAGACTTCCTGTATGAGCCACAAGGCCTCCATGGCAGGAGGATTTTCCTGAGAGAATACCTGGGCCAGGAGAGCAGGTATGCCTGTGCTATGGGCTGGAGAAGGAGAACAAGACAGGTCCCTAAACTAATCTTCTGGAGTCAGCCTTGGTCTTGGGCCTCAAATCCAAAGGATGATCATACAGAGGAGTAAAGGAAGAAGAGCTAGGTGATGCTGGGCCCAGAAGCTTGGCCCCTCCTCCCATCCCATCAGTGAGAGAGGGAGGTTACTCTTGCACCTGCAGACAGTAGGGCATTAACACGACATAGATCCTTGGTGAGGAGCCTCCCACATAGAGCAGCAAAGCTTCCTGCTTTATGGACCTTGAATGAGGACCCCGAGCAAGGAAAGCACAGCTGACCAACATCCGGGAGCCTCATGAACTCTGGGACCACAAAAGACTGTGGCCCAGGGCCCTCCAGGAACTGTGATTTCCATGGAACTTACCTAGAACATTAAGAGTAGAGCCACAGGGAACACTTTAATTGTCATTTTAGAGAAAAGTGTAGCTGAGTGTTTAACAGGACCTCTGAGACAATACTCCTAGGTTGTGTGAGGGCATCAATGGGGAAGGCTCAGCTATAGGCACCCGCTCCCCCAGAGGCCCCATGCTATAGGTCAAATATCACATTAGAGCTACATTTTAATTTTATATGAAGCTGCATAAGCATTTTCCCTTTTTTTTAAGATAAAAGAAATTTTTGCTTCATTCACTGCAGAGTTGAGTTATATGGAAATATAGACTTGGTCTTGAAAAACTTGTCAGATCTTCTAACACATCCAACACCAGCACCCCCCACTGCCAAGTTGTCCCTGCCTCACCAGCAGAGGGCGCTCCCCAACACATGCACAAGCCTGATTTCCCATCTGCCACTCTGCTCCGCAGGAGCACCTACTACCCCAGCTCTCCTTGCCTGGGTGCCCTTAACTCATGCATGTTTTTATGCATCTGGATGTTAGCACAGTGCCTACCTATATTCATTCATACAACAGCAACAAAGTTATCTTTACATGTTTGAAAAGTTGTTGGAGGAAGTTACTAACCTTAGTTTTTGTCATTTTAGCTGAAAGAGCCTAAGTAAATGGACGCTACCAGAAACCATCTTAAGATTTAAAGAAAAGACAAAATGACAATTGAAGTAACCAAGCATGGGGCCTCCTGCCATCATGGAAATTTTGATCCAGAGAGGAGACAGGAAATGACCTGAAATTTGCAAGATACCAGGAGCCAAGTGCCATCAAAATGGTACAAGTGCTGAGTTCATAGGAAGAATCCTAGATTTCCTGAAAACAATCCAAGTTTTCTGGACAACCTAGGCTGCATGTTGAGTTTTGAGCAAAGTACAGGGCTTCACCAGAAAGCCAGGGAGGCCTGGAGGTGAGTCCTCTGGCTGCATAGGGCAGGGGGCACGGGCTGAAGGCACTTGACACAAGACAGTGACGGACACAAAATGCCAGGCTAGGGACACATTAGGTTTTATTCTCTAAACATCAGGGAGCCACAGAATATTTTTCATCAGAGAAATGACAAGGCAATTAGTCTATTTTAGAAAAGCATAATGCTATAAAGGATGAATTGAGTGGAAAGCAGGGAAATAAACATTTATGGAACACTTATTCTCTGCTAGATGTTTATTTCATCTGCACAACAACCCTGCAGGGCAGGAAGCACAATCTCAATTTTACAGAGGAGAAAATGCAGGCCCAGAGGCTGGCAGCCCATTGGTGGCACAGAGATTCCCACCCAGAAGTACCGGACTCCTAAAGTGCTGTAGATTTCATAAGGGCCCAGATGCAAGTCATGGCAAGATGGGAGTTAGTGAATGGGCCACAACCATGCAATGGGAACACGGGAAGATGCTGACAGTTGGTGGAAGGGTGAGGCTCACATGGAAGAATGAAGAATGACTCAGGTGACAGCCTGGTCTTCCAAGACACCAAGAAAAGAAGTTGCGCCTTGGGGGAAAAGGAAAGGATAGGGGCTGATGTTTATTGGATGGCTTCTGAAAACAAGGTAAACAAAGCACATGTATAGTGGAGGTAGGGAAAAGACCGGTCTGGTAGGAGGCACTTCTGAGATTCTAGAAGGGTAGGGCTCTCTAGCAAGCAATTATCAAACAGGAAACTAGAGTTCAGAATAGATGTTCTACACAATGGCTTGGACTCAGAGATCGTTATCACTGTGAGAGGAAGGTGTTGTTGACAAGGGGGGATCTTTACAGGGAAAAAGAGATGTCAAAAGCTACAAGCAAAGAAAGAGGAAAGGCCTAGAGAAAAGGATAAAAACAGGAAAGGCACAGAAGAGGAGCATGTTGTCACAGAAGATCAGAGAGCTGCAGGCGAGATGGGGATGGGTGACGCCTAGGGAGGTCAGCAGGAGGAGTGTCTCAGAGAGGAGCTACCAAGAAAGGGGCGGAGCGTCCCTGCCATGAGGAGGGCGGAAGCTGGACTGCAAGGGGCAAAGTGGCTGGGAGCGAAACAACGGTAGTAATAAGCAGAGATTATTCTTTTTGCCTTATGAGCCCCAAGCTTTGCCTTTTATCTCAGAGCATGGAAGGAGGAGAGTGAGTGAATGGGCCACCAACAACAGTGCAGGGGGAACTCTGACTCCCTTTTGCCCCTCTATTCCCACCCAAGTACACTTCTACCTGGAGCATGGATGGGACAGGGGATCAGCAGCATGTGTCCGTCCTGCCTGTTAAGTCCTCAGGGCTATCTCCTCACCCCCTTTGGCCTCCCACTGGGTCTAGTTCCTAGCTACACAGTGAAGATGGTAATGCCATCCTTTTCAGGAATGTTGGGGAGATGGAGAAAGAGGGTTTGAACGGAGTCCCCCACTGACTAAGTACAGATGCTCTGCCTTCCTCCCTCTCTGCCTCTTCAATCTGCCTCCAGAGGAGACCAGAGGCAAATGAGTTCTTAGCCTTCCTTCAAAGCGCCTTCCCGCCCTAAGAACGATGAGCAGTAAACAATGTCCTTCTTTCTCATAAAAGACAGAGTTCTTTTTTCTTCATAGTCGGCACTGAAAGTTTTCAGTCATAAAAGGAAAACAGCTCATTTATCACACTAATTGATTGAGGTGCCTGATTCCTCTCTAAGCCTGAGCCACGGGAGGCCAGGTGGGGTTTTCTTTTCTTCTATCTTTCTCTGCACTCAGGACTTAGAGGGTACTTCATGGCTGATTGTCCATGAATGAATAACAACCAGTGCAGGCTCGAATGACTCACTACGGTGCGGATGGGCTTGCCTCTTCACGGCCCCATCTTGGACATCGGCATTTAAAGTACGTGCATTTTGCAAAACCCAAGCCGTGATGCAAGGTAGGAGACATTATTCAGCCACAGGGAAGTATATTTGAAACCATGGCGGAATCCTCCTTCTCCAATTAATTTAGACATGATAAGAAAGGCAAGCCATTACCCATCTGTCCAGCAGCCCAAGTTCTCTTAGGATGAAGAAGTCTGTCCGCAGGAGCAGAATCCGTTCATCCCTCCAGGGCCATTCAGACATCCTTGGTGTAAGGCTACGAAGTCTCCCAAGAATCCCTTTCCCTTGGGCCTTGTCCCCCGGTACAGAGTGAAGGGCTAGGTAGATGGGGCTTGCCAGGCTCCACTCACTTCATCCAAAAGGAGGTACAGAGATGCCCTCCTGGGCCCACAGTATGCCTGGCTGACTACTGTGGTGGCTGCTCTGGGGCCCCACTTCATGCTCTCTGAGCTTGATCAGTTCTCAATGCTCTGGTACCCACAGGAGGCTGGGGACTCCAGCCTGCCCACAGACAGTGACCCAGTCCAAGGACTAGGGATGACAAAGAGCATTAGAGGTCAAAGAACCCATTTCCTTGGGCTAGTCTATTTTTTTAAATTGCCTTTTTTTAAAAAAAATTTATTTATTTATTTATTTGTTTGCTTGTTGTGTTTGTTTGTTTCTTTATTTATTTATTTTGTGGCTGGCTCAGCCTGCCCTAGTGGTGGGGCTGGCGCAGCATGTGGTGCCGGGGATCGAACCGCAGTCCCTGCAGTTGCCTGAGCTTTCCTAATCAGGCGCTTTAGACCACTGAACCATCTCGCCAGGCCTGGGCTAGTCTATTTTTGACTACCTCTCACCCATCCCTAACCCTTCTGTTTGCTCCTAGCCTCTATCCTCACCACTCCTATCCCCAGAGGACAGGAAAGAGAACCTTTGCCCTCATCTATTCCATCCTCTTGCTTCCTGGCAGCAGCTCTGCAGCATAAGAGGGGCCACTGCTGACTCCAGAAGCCAGATTTTTTTTTTTTTTTCTGTAATTTGTCGTGGCTTCGAGGACTAGAGTTTGCCTGAAAATTCCTTTTCTTTGAAACTCATACACCCCTGTAAGAACATCTCAGAAGAGACCAGGGAGGGAGGTTTCTGAAGCACCTTGGAAATTACCTCAGTTTTTACGGTCACCAAGTGCTGCAGAGTCACTATGGCATTATGTAGCTTTGTTTCCTCTGAATGGTGGTGGAGAAACGGTTCCTCCTCAACCATCTCTCCACAGAAGCAAGAATCTCCCAACTGCCTTCGCAGCCCACTCTTGTCTGTGAACAGTCCACTGTGTACAGGCAAGTTCTGCCCCAGAAAAGGCCTGGGCAATGGTGTTGAGAGAAGCAGGCCTTCGAGTGTCAGGATCTGCCATGACTTGTGTCTAGTTGTTCCCCCAAAGCCTCATACAGTCATTGGGGTGGCTTCCAGAATTCGTGACTAATTTATTAATTCACGATCTAGTGCTGGGATTATGGTTGTGAGTGCTACACCCGCCCTAGGACTGAGAGCCTGAACACAATGTGAGGGAGGGAGAGAGGCTTGCTAGCTGCCCCAGCTGCTGTGCCTTCCTTCTGCTCTTACAGTTTTGCTGTCTTCCCCCGCCATGAGCCGCTGCTCTCTGCCATGTGCCACTCTGCCTTGGAGCCAGCCAAGTATGGACTGAAACCTCCACTAGGAGTTAAACAAACATTTCCTTCCTTGTTTTTGGGTGTAGGGTATTTTGTCCCAGCAATGAGGGAAAAGTAACTGAGACAGGGTCCCAGCTCAATAGTTCAGACACATCTGGCATGTCTGTGTTGGTGCAGCAGGCCAGCCAGATGGGTACCAGCCATGAGAAAATTGCCCATCCTACAAGAGAACAAGAAGCCAAACATTTACACAGCCTTGGCTGGGCCCTGAGAGCCCAGAGCAGGCCTCACCGTCCTTGGGCACTGACGTGGCTCTCCTGCTTCTGGGACTGCACTGCCCACTAAACAAGTTCATTATTCATTCTATGAGCTTCCAAAAGACACATCAACTCTTCCACCAAAAGTGTCCACTGAGCGTGTGTTGTCCTAAGATCCTTGGAGACCTTGGCCTCCAAATGCTCACCCCGCTGTTCCCATCCATCTTGGCTTCCTTCCCAACCCTTGTAGCATTGTGCATACCCAACCTCAAGCAAATATCTGCTTTGAAATACTGGCCTCAAACCAAACTTCCAATTCTCAGTTAAATTCTCGCCCTAGCTCCTCCCTGGGAGACCTCACCCAAGTTGGGGTGGTGGTGTTCTTCCCAACTGCATGGGCAATGCATTTCACTTTCTCTCCTTTACCACAGGTCGGGTTCACAACAGTGGGACAGTCAGCCTTGTGGCTAAGGGCCAGAGCTTGCCTGGGGAGGAAATAAGGCTGGGGAAAAGTGGTGGAGGCAGTAATGTGAGCAGGGAGGGCGCATACATCTTTTGTGATTATTTAGTCATCGAGACACCAGACTTGGCCCTGGTCAGGGAGAAGAGGAGCTATGAGCAGCTTAGAGATCTGATAGGATTTCGTAGGGTCTCCTGGAGCCCTGGCAGCAGCAGGCTGTGGCATGCTGGAGGCTGGGCATCGAGCTGGCTGCACGCACATGCACCAGGCGGGCCTGCATCCACACTGACACATTCTGCTGTGGCCCTCTGAAGACTGCTCATGTTTGTGCAAGGGGTTCTGGGCTTTCACTCTGCACTGAGTCTTTCAAACTGCGCAGCCAATCCTGGTTGAAGCGGAGAAATGCATGTGGGTGCACAGCACCGCTGCCACTCTGGAAAGTATTACAGCACCCAAACACTAGCTTGGCCACCACAGGCATGGACCCAGTGCTCCCTCCCACCCCCAACCTGGAGTAGCAAGTTGTAGGGAGACACTGATGAAAGTGATACTGAGTATCAATCACCCAGAAGCGAGCTCCATGGTGATTGCGAAACAGATGAATGGCAGGGAAAAATGGGAATCAACCTCCTCCACCAAGCAAGCCCCTGAGCACGGCTGCCAAGACCCTTTATGACCTGCCCTCCTTGGCACCATTTAGACAGCTCCCTCTGCACCCATCCCACTTGTCCTTTTGCTCAACTTTTCTCAGTCAACCATTCATTCCCATCCCAGGTCCCAGGCATAACCTGGGTTCTTCCTGAAGGGACCAATTCACCCCTCAGCCTTCATACCTTACTCCTTCCCTTCACGCAGTAACCTGCTGCACTCTGGAGAGACCTTCCACACCCGCCCCATCCATGTGAGTGCCTCCGTCCCTCTTTTCCAGCCCTGTTTCCTCCTAATGTGGCTCTTTTCTGTACGGCACTTGTTTTGTGCTTTGGCCAACCAGAATGCAAGCTTCACAAAGACTTCATCCTGTTTGTTCTCCACTCTGTCCAAAGCCAACGGTCCCTGGCACATAGCAGACAATCAGAATGTAGGGAACGAACAAAGGCATGAACAAAGGTGTAAGCAGGGTGGCGACCAGCCAGAGAGATATCACTGGTCTAAGGCCTTGTGTTTCTTATTGCTATGGCACGTGGAGTGGCTGAGTGGTGCTGGTAGAGCTTTCTTGAGGCTGCTCAGAGCACAGTGACATTGAAGAGTTATTTTAAAACAAAATCTCAGCAACTACAATAATAATATCTAAAAATTCACCGTGAACAATGCTGGCATTGTTGTAAGCCCTTCGCATAGGTTAACTCTATAATTCTCACAGCTGTGCTTGAATCAGATACTCTCATTAGCCCCTCTTAATAGATGAAAAAGTTAAAGCAAAGCATGGAAGGTAGTATGGGACATTCCAAATCACACGACTAGTTCCAGGCTCCTTTGATCCAGGACTGGATCTCCATGAAAGAAATCATGATTCTCTCTGAATTGGGTGGTTCTACTTCCTGAACAAGGACTCTGACCCAAGTTAGGTGGCAGGAGGTAGCACAGGCTCACAGACAAGTAGGCCAGGGACAAGGGAGAGATGGGGTTGGTTTCCTCGCTACACCTCCTGGATGCCTTCAGGGACGCTCCGATTCCTCTCTTTCCAGGATCTGCTCTGTCTCAGCAATTCCACCCGGGGATTCAGTGGCAAAGCACCTACTCTTCCCTGGCAAGCAAGGGACCCTGTGACTCTGTTGAATGTTCCATGGGTGGCTCATTCTGATGTGAACCTCGCCAACCAGATTGGAGTGTTCAGGGCTGGGACTGCTCACTGCTCTCTTCTGACGCCCACAGGCGTCACCTCTTTGGATCTGTTCCTACTCTAGATGAAAATGAAGTCCTCTGGTTTCCAGAGTGCTGGGGTGGGCAGTCCTAGATGCTGGCTCTGCATTAGGCAAACTAGGACATCATTTCCTAATCCTCCTGATGTCTCCCCATGCTCTACTAGCATGATTTACCCTTCCAGGAATTATTGTGAATGTAATGATCAAATACTAACAATATTTTCAATGTGCCTTCCAAGGGGCAAGACCTGTTCCAGGATACAAAAGAGGTTTGTGAATCTTTGCTTAAGGTTTCAGAGGACTGCAGCATGAAAGGTCTAGAGATAAGCTGCATGTTATAGGAAAGTCTCCCGTAAGATTACTAAGAGCAGATTATCACGGTCTGTGGGTAGGCATTATGCTAGCACCACCCTCTGTGGTCCCAGTAAGACTGTGGACACTTCTCTGACTATTAGAGTGGACTTTACTTAGGGTACAGGTATTATAGTAACAGCTACCTTTTATTATCAGTTTTGAATTTTGGTATGCCATTGGTTTATTGAATTTATTCTCCCTCTAGAGAATGTCTAATATGGACCATAGCACCTTTTCTGACCCATAAATCATCACCTGAAAGATGAACTGTAAGGCTCACCACCCCCTGACATTATATGTTTCTAAGTATAGCACCTCAATTCATGAACCTAATTCTTTCCATGGCCGCAAACTGTACTGGACGAGAACTGAATCAATTTTGCCCATGAGGTCAACATGAAACCCAACCATTGAATTTGATTCAGTTCTCGCCCACTTCAGTGTAATGACTAGAATCATAGAAGGAATTCAGTTCATGAACCAAGGTACCACTGTAGGGGCAGAGCTAACAAGGGCAGGTGAGAGGGAGAGAGGCTGGGAAGAGAAAGCAGATGGGGGATGGGCATGCTGCTTGACTTTATACGGATTCCTAAACTTACTGCCTAAACGGAACAGTCCTCACAGCAAGCCTCCAGCACCGTGGACTTTTCCTTTTAGTTTTATAGGTCTTCAGACTTGCTAGGCTTTTTCTCAAGGTCATTGTCTCCCAGGAAAGGGTGCTTTGCTCAGGGTCTGGGGGTTCATGTCATAGCTCTTCTGCTCTCTGACAAATGGGAGAAGCAGCTATAGACACCAGACATTTGGTGTCACTGGTTTACAAACCACCCCAGTCACTCTAGCCTAATAGCCTGGGCTTCTTCAGGGCATTCTCTTCGTTCTCCATGACTGGCTGTGAGGGTACATAAGGTCACACTGATCACAGGTGGTAGGAAGAGAAATTTAATGATTTCCTTCTCTCATTACCACCCATGCCCTCTGGTCTGGCCAACATATCCTCCCTTTGCTCTGAGACGGGAGGAAATGGAAAGAGTTCTGCCATTACTAGTTGAGGACCTAGGATGACCTGATGTAATGGCCCTTGTGTCAAATGCAGGGCGGTCTAGCCAGCAATGTCTAAAGTCGCCTCCATTTCTAATTTTCTACAAATCCAGGTTAAAAACAGGACACTCTTCATAAATTCACATATAATTTATACTCTACTTCCAAAAGGAATTTGAGGTAGTTTATAACAAAAACTGACAGAATTTAAGACTGTTCAAATAAAGATAAAGAGAAAATAAAGAAGCCCACAGAGGGAGATGATTAGAACAGGCGCGATAGATAAGATAGGGTGCTTTCTCAAAGAACTGCTGCTCTACCAAAACAAAAGCAAAAACACTGTATTTGCTGCACATAATTCACTTTTCCAACACATTTGCTCAGCAAATATTTATCAGTAGGATACAGGAGCTCCCAGCATGGGAGTCAGTCAGGTGGAGGCGCCCTTCACAGAGGCAGATGAGGCTCGCAAGCCCGCAGAGCTCACAGCTTCCTGCAGCCCCAGAGAAAATGAACAAACACAGAGAGCTGGAAACATTATAGACATCTAATGCCCAGAACCTGGTCGCTAATACCCTTCCTCAGCAAACAGACACTGGAGTCCTTGGGGGAAGGGACGATTCTAGGGGTGGAAAATACACACCACGAGACTAGAGCACTTCATAGTGTCCGAAACGAAGTGCTGCTAGGAGCAAAAGGAAAAACAAAATCCTGCATGAATTGGGGTTTGTCAGAGGGGTGCAGAGGCAGTACAGCTGCCAAGTGCCAAAGCAACAAAATAAAGTAGTATGGATTATAAAGTAGGGTACAAAAATCAATGCCCAGGAGTCTACATTGATCTAAACGAAGGACTGAATGGATTTATAATTGCAGGAGAAGCGCATGCAGAAGAAGCCCAAATAATACATGCCTGCTCCACCAAAAGGAGTATTTCTACCCCAGCACTGCATCTGAACTCTCCTTGTTCCTCAGGCAAGGGCCACACACAGCGACCTTTTTCCAAAGGATGCGGGATAGACAGACGGGAGAATGAATAATTTTACAGTGGAGAAATATGTCAGACACTGCTTGTGCCAGGTGACCAGGGCAACGTTCACACTCATAAATCAGGCTGCGATGATGTGATAAAAATGGTACTTTACCTCGGTGACCTCTTGTCCCCAACTCATAAACCAGTCTAATCATGAGAGAAAGCAGCAAAGGAAAGCCAAAAGAGGAGCATGCTCCAATGTGCCTGGCTAAGTCTGCCAAGGTCGTCACAAACAAGGAAAGTCTAAGGAACTGTCACTGTCAAGAGGCACCCAGGAGATAGCAGCAGTGAGTGAGTGCGGCGTGGTATCTGGATGGCACCCTAGGACAAAAAAAGGACGTCCAGTAAAATCAACAACAATGTATCAAGTTCATATATTAGTTGTCACAAGTATGTGTGTGACATGTTAGTAAAAGGAGAAATCCTATGCAGGGACAGAGGCTAAATGCATTGACTATCTGCTCTAGTATTCTGTAAACCTAAAACTGTTTTAAAACATACATTTAAAAAAAAAAAATCAAAATAAAGTGTATCTAGTGGCCAGAGACCGAAATCAGGCCCCTCTCTTGCTGGCCCTGAGTGATAGCAAAGAAAGAAATGAGTCTATTAGGGAATGCACCCGGCCACCCATACAGCGATCTTGACAAAAGACCTCAAGCTTCATGCGAGACCCCAGACCAAACCACAGCTTGCATCATGGTTTTGAGAGAACCCATTTGAGCTCTGTTAGAATTCTGATCCA
Organism: Capromys pilorides; assembly: GCA_004027915.1. Classification (NCBI taxonomy): domain Eukaryota; kingdom Metazoa; phylum Chordata; class Mammalia; order Rodentia; family Capromyidae; genus Capromys; species Capromys pilorides. Next base: position 37,486 of record PVKN010000052.1, on the reverse strand, counting down.
TGGAACTTATGAGATAATGGATGTTTATTGTTTTAAGCTGCTCAAGAAATACAAAACAAAGCCCTGCAGAACAAACATTTCAGAAAAGAGTGAATGTGTTCAAGAAAATGAAATCAACACGTGGACAGTACCTGGGAGTCTTTCAACTGGGTGTTTCAGGATCCTTCGAAGAGCATAAACTTTGAAAGGAAATCTAAATCCAAAACATATTATGGGATATGTGGATAAAGGGATCAGCCAGGAGCAGGGTCTTACAGTGAAACTGTGTGTATCTAGGATAGAATGTTGATGAGGGTGGTGGCCAGCATGAGCACTTCTCTCTGTTTGAACTACTTCTGGATTAAACAGGCAGTACCTCTCATTGTCTAAAATAATAGCAGCCAACTGTTTAATTAGTGTGGCTTCAGGGGAAGAAAAAGAAAGAGAGGTGAGGGGATTGGATCAGCCAGATTGTCGAGGGCTTCTAAAGAAGAAGGATTTTGGATTTTATTTCCTATTCAAGTGCAAGCTGCTAGACCACTGACAGTGACGAGTGACATATCTGATTTACACTTTTAAAACATTACGGTATCTGCTCTGTGCAGGGCTGATACAGGGTAGCCGGAGTGGGATCAGGGCAGATGGGAAGTTCCAGCTTCCGCGCAGATAAATGATGGTGGATCCTCGCGTCTGGCTCGGGGCAGAAAGGACCGATGCCCTCCAGGAAGTGTTGGAAGAGTGTGGGAGGGTTCTTGATGGGGCAGCAGGGGCTGGAGGTTAAGCATTAACTGCAGCCCTGTCTGTGTCCACGAGGCACACGCGGGGAGGCAATCACAGGGGACCATGGCACGCACACACTCCTGCAGCATGCAGCCTCTCCCTGTGTCACCCTGTTCCTGAGCTTCTGAGAATCACCGATGATTCATCAGGACAGCTGCTGGCACCCAAGTGGCGCTCAGCCAGTCTGAGCTAGATCCTCCCTGGAGGCTTTGCCCAAAGGGAAACTGGATCCCGCCCACCTCTCCTCCCCCAGCCTCCTGCAACAAAGGAGTCCTGCTCATCAATTGCTTCCTCTGCAGTGAGCACTAATTAAACAATTTGTTGCCAGTTATTTCACAGGGCGTGAGCTATCGTCCCTTTCACCCACAGAGGGTTAAATCTGGAACATGGAAGTGGCCTTGCTGTCCGTCACCCTTCCCATGGGAACAGAAAAGGCTGTGCCAAGAATTCTTCCATGTTTCTTGTGGCCCTGGCAATTTCACCCACTGTCACCCACAATTCCGTCTTTGGACTCGTGACTCCAAATGTACCCTTCTCATTCTTTATTCCACCTGCTCACAAGAGCCAGGCCTGGCCAGCTCTTGCCACATTGCTGCTACTGGTCTCCTCCTGATTGTCTCCCTTGCAGCCCAATTTAAGCCCTTGGGCATGTGTCTAGGTTTAGTTACAAACACCTGAGCTCTCCAACCACGGTATTGTTAAGGCTGTGGGGCTTTTTTTTTTTTTTTTTTTTTGAATCCTAGTTTTCAGGAAATATCTATGCCTGGGAGGCGGCTGTCATGAGTGGCTGATTCTCCAAATTCTTTAATAGGACAAACAGATTAATCCCACAGGGCGGGGGTGGGACAGGCCAAGTTCTGGGAAGGGTGGTTTCTTCACACAGAGGCTTTCTCACGTCTGTGGGGCCTGAACTCTGTTTAGCTCTCACAGCTGAGCAGGGCTGGGGGGATTCAAAACAGGCCCCCATCTGTCCCCTTCCCAGCTCCTAATGAAATCGACCTCCTGGGTTAGCAACTAGCAGCTGAGCTTGTGGATGCCAGAGGCTGTGTCCAGTCCAGCGAGGATGGACTCAGATTTGAGCAGAGAGTCCAACTCTTGAAGCTTCATCTTGCAAAAAATAAAAAATAGCACTCCGGGCATCAACAGCGAGAGTCTCTGATCTTCAGCCTCTTCTGCTGGTGCCGTGCCCGACAGTGCTTTCGCGTGCATGGACGCTACTCTCCTCTTAGATTCTTTCAGAAGGACATCACTTCATCTAGGTGGCCAGGCTCCTGGGCGGAGCAGAGGGCACTGAGCCTGAGTGACACGGATTCTCTCCAGCCTGGACGGTGCCACAGGCAACACACAGTCCTGGAACAGAAGTTCCTCCAACACCTGTGGCCATACGAATGCTTTACCACAAAGTACGGGTTTGGTATTAAAAAAAAAAAAAAAAAAAACAGAAACCACAGCGCATGTCCAAGAAAAGTGAATTTATTTGGGTGCCCTGGGGCTTAGACGCGCCTCTCCCAGCAATACCAGGGCCCATTAGCACAGCTCTATCTCTTTGTGCATGAGGCTTGAAGAAATAGTCCTAGAAGGTCAGGTTAAAAAAATCAGGAGAGTAGCAGTGCAATTTGTCATAGCCAAATCTTGGAAACAACCCAAATGCCCATTAAGTGAGGAACGGATAAAAAAGATGTAGCATTTTCACACAATGGAGTATTACTCGGCTATAAAAAAGGATACATTCGAGGCTTTTATAGGTAAGTAGAGACTGTACTGGTGAGTGAAATAAAACAGACCTGCAGGTGCAAACATCGTATTGTCCTGCTAGTGTGAGAACGTCAAAGAGTACGTAAAATCTGAAAGGTACGATAGATACTGGGGGGCTGGGGAGATAGGTTGGTAGTCTAAGCGCCTGCTGGCAAGCACAAGGTCCTGAGTTGGATCCCTGGTACTGCATGCTATGCCAGCTCCAGAACCCTGAGTGTGCCCTGCTGGCCCCAGAACTGGACATGGTGGCACACTCCTGTCATCCCAGCGCTGGGAAGGCTGAGACAGGAGGATCACTACCAGCCTGAGTTACATATTGAAATTTTGTATTAAATAAATCAAAACTAGATACTATGAAAGGGAAACAATCTGTTCAATGGGAAGGGAAAACTGGGATGAGGAAAGGGACAAAAGAAAGAGAGGGAAAGGATACATTCACGTGTATATGCAAGGTAGCTTGGATAATTATACTGCTGATTTCTGCTCTTCTATTGCAAGGAGCAGTTAACGCCTAAATTTTTTTTAATTTTTATTTTTTTATCTCCTTTTAAATTTCTTATAACTTAAAAGCAATTTTGCAGGTTTATATCTGGTAACCCCTAACATGAAGATAGCATCATGCGTTACACCAACCATTGGTGAATTCATATTACTTTGTCTAGTGAAATCGTGTATTGTTTCTAATGTTTTGTTTTACCAATTTTTAAAACTTTATTTATGTTATGGCTGGCTCAGCATGCCTTGGAGGTGGGGCTGGCGCAGCATGTGGTGTTGGGGATCGAACCATAGTCCCTGCGGTTGCCCAAGCTTGCCTAAGCAGGCGCTTTAGATCACTGAGCAATCTTGCCGGCCCTGTTTTACTATTTTGTATTCTTTAAAAAAACATCCAGAGAGGCCTTGATCAATCCATTGGACTGACTCTCATTTCCTAGCACACCAGACCTGAAGAACTCTGAAGTTCTACCCTCTCACTAGTTCTTGGTTCTGTTTGCATTTGGAGATCACGCAAGATGCCTGGCATGGCCGGTGGTGGTGTTGCGGGGGAGAGCAGCCTCGCTTTGCCATAGAAGCCCTCGAGGTGGCCCTGAGGGGCCCACTACTAGAACAAGCAGAAAACAAGGGTCGCATTCTTTTAGCGTGGGTGGAGGCTGCAGGCTCCTTGCTGAGCCTAGAGCCCCGGCCTCAGCAGCAGGGGCGGGGCTGTCACCCCCACAGCACCCACTGCTGTTGGCCCAGGCCCTGTCGCTCAACTCTGGCCTCTCGAAAGTCAGATATGCGGGGGATGGGGAGGACAAGCCCGCCAACACTGTGCTGGCTCCGCATCTGCAGGCTGGCGGAAGCGGTGCGGAAGGAAGGAAGCTCGGGAAACACCCAACGCTCCTGGACTGAGCACCTGGGCAGGGCCTGAGCCTGGTGCCTGCCTGCCTGCCCGCCTGCCCACCTGCCCGCCTGCCCGCCTGCCCGCCTGCCCGCCTGCCCGCCCGCCCAGAACGCACAGTGAGCAAAGCAGGTGCCCAGAAGCTGCCAGTGCCAGGAAAGAGATGGAGATCAAAGCGAGCCGGCCTCAGGGCTCCCGGATTGCTGCTCTGCCCAGGCCTGTTTGCTCAGCTTTTCTCCACGTTCTGGGAGACCTCTTCCGAGCCACAGGCAAGCCCATTAGCTAGCTTTCTTCGTGGCTTCAAAGGTAACTTAGACACGCCTCATTCTGAAAGGAGCCATGCCTCTCTTATCTTTGTCCATTCTGGGGTTCAAGTACAGGTTGTCTTGCAGAGGGGGAGACAGAAAGAATTCCATTGCGTGGGAGTGGTGGGCTAGCTGGATGGCATTTCGCTGAAGGGACAGTCTTGCACAGAAGGTGAGGGTGGCTGGCTTCTACAGCCATCCTGTAGGAGACCACAGGGCTGTAGGAAGTGCCGTCACACACATCCCCTCCAGCCCCCAGCCTCTGCCCTATCTACAGGGATGGACCTGCGGAGACAGCTCGGACATCGGGCATCTGGACCCTGATAGCTCCTTACAAAGGCCCATCTTGTCCAAGTACCAAGTAGATGAACTTCAGGGCAACACGGGGAGCCCCCAGACCCTAAGTCAGTCCTACAAAAGAGCTGCCCAGGCCCCGGGGTCTCTCTGTGCTTAGTGAGGGCCAAGTTTCCTTTTGCCCCAGCCTCATCTCCCCCTCCACCTCTGCTCAGAAACCTAGAAGCCTGGCTGTTCACAAAAGGGACCTGAGCTGGGCATTTGCTCAGGAGCGGAAAGGCCACTTAGTGTTTGTCCCCACGTCTAGTTGCCACTTCCTGCCTTTCCCTAGCCTAATGCCTTCTATCTAAGCCCCATTCCCCACCTAGCAAGCTGTACACAAGTCATTCTTCTACTTCTCTCTGAGCACCCAAACCTGCAGCTCTGGGCTGAGACCACAGAGTGTATTCTAGCTCTGAAGGGAAAAGAGAGGCAGGGCAGATGGAGGGACTTTCCCTTCCCATAGCTGGGACCTTTTCCACTTAGCTAGCTACTCAGTTCTCCTTATGCACAACGCCTGTTAAGGCCAGCAGGTAGGCACCATAGCCACCGTCATGGTAGAGGAAGTGAGACAGAGACAAGAGAGAGTCTAGACCCATCTCACCACTGTCTTATTTTGAACAAGCAGGAGCCATCACTGAGGGCGAGCAGAGGCCTCTGGAGAGGATGTTAGCTGCCCAGGAAGCACTTCCCTCCCTGCCCCCCCCCCCCCCCAAAGGCCCAGGGCCCAGGTGTATCAATTTCCCAGCTCTTCCTGGGCTCACTGTCCCCTAGGTCGGAGATCTCCAGCTGCCACAGCACAGATCTCCTGACCCTAGACTCTCTCTTCCCCAGCAGCCACTCAGACCCCAACAGGGGAGGACCATGTCCTGTTTTCCCTCCTATTGTACCTTCTCACCACTCTCCCAGGAGGGCTCCAGGAGCCAGGCCTTTTCCACCCGCATCCCATCCTTGAACCCGTGGCCTTACCTCCCATGAGGAAGAGAAGCCCCGCCACATACTGCATAAGGCCTCGGTCCCAGCAGCAGCCCAGCACACCGATGATCCAGCCGAAGAGGATGATGGCCACCGCCATGCCCATGAAGCCGGCCGTCATTCTGCGCAGGTCTGTGGGGAAGCAGGCGGCAGTGGTGAGCATCGGAGGAGGCTGGGGCTCAGGACCCACGCACCCTAGCCCTGGGGTGGGATGGCAAACGGTCTTTTCCAGACAAGCTCTTGCTGCCAAGTGTCCTGGACAGAGCAGAGACACCCCCATGGCCATCTGTCCTCCTGTGCATAGAATGCCAGGATGGTGGGGTTGCTAAGCTTAGGGAGAGCTCATCATAGTGCACTGGCACGCCTCACCTGTGCCAGCAAGTGCCAGCCTCCCATGCATCTAGGTCACCCCTGGGGGACAGGTGCTCTCTTTATTCCTCCCTGCAAAATGCAACAACTTGCTAGAAGCCACATGGCTAGTAAGCAGTAAACAGGATGCCAGGCTGGCCCGGCCAGCCCCAGCAGTAGCCAGACTCTCAGGGCAGAGAGAGCCAGGGAAACACGCTGGTCTCATAAAGTTAGCTGTGAGGAAAAGGCTGGCTGGGGCTTTCTGTGCTGCCCTGCCCAGGACCCATCTGATAAAGCCTGCAGTGGCTTCTTGTAGAGGCAGGCGGCTGCCCGGAAGGGCCATGTTTTTAGCAGATGAGAGAGGGCAGAGCCGCCGCCTGGGCTCAGCGGCCACTCAGCATCCTGCTCAGCCAGCTTCCTCCTGGCCCGCTGGCAGAGCAGCTCTCACTCCTTCCCCAGCCTGGGTCACCTCCTTCAAGCTCTCCTTTCCTTCCCTCCCCCTCCCTACTCCCATCACATTGGCCAGGCCCTCTACCTGTCCTGGAGCCCACACACCAGCCCCAGCCCACTGGAGGGCCCCAGCCCACTGGAGGACCCCAGGGGCATCTCTTCTTTCCACACAGGGTGATGAGTGAGGTGGAAACGAGGGTGTCACCACCCCCTGTGAGCCCACAGGGTGTGGCCCCACAAGCACAATCTCATCTCATCCCAGAGAAAGAACGCCTGGGCTTTCTGCAGAGAACACCCGCAGGACTGCATGACTTGTGGACAAGCGGGCCAGGCCCTCTGTTCCTCTCACCCAGCCATCCCTAGGGGAGGCCATGCACAGCCAACCAAAGGACCTTGGCACGGTGCGGCTGCAGCCCCTACGTCCAGGGATCTGGTTTCTGTGTCCTGAGCTGGACCATCAGAAAGTCAATCCAGGGAGAAAGCTGGCTGGGCACGGGAAGGACAGGCACAGTGGAAGGACAGTTGTCACCTTCCCCTCTGGTGAGGAGGCGGACAGAGCCAGAGTAGCAGAGGCAGCAACACTCAGGGAGCTGGAGACGTGCCCCACAGGTCTCTGCCCTGCCTGGCTCACCCAGCAACGCCACCCAGGCCAGGTAGAAGTAAGGCTCAGCACAGTTACTCCTGCAGACAGCCCGGGATGCCTAATTACCACGCAGCTCTGTGCTGATTGCTCGTGTCACCTCATGAGTCAGGCGAAATGCCGTCAAAGCATCGTCTAATCCCATACGAATGCCCCAGCCAAGCTTCCTGAGCGGCAGCCACAGCCAGCTTACAGTGAGGGAAGGAAAGGAGGAGGGGCCAGCCCTGCCCACAGGCCAATCCCACTTTCACTGACCCACCCTTGGCTGGTGTGTCCCTCTCTTTTCTCCAGATAAGCTCATTGCCACCAGCCCTGCCCTGAGTCCCCTTCTTGTCCACCACAAGGGACTCGAGTGAGCAGGACCTGAACTGCTACAAGGGGAAAGGTCCCAGAGGACACGTGAGCCCATCTGGATGGATTCCTGGAAATGGGGTACTCTGCATTCCATACTTCTTTTCTCCCCATAGTCTCGAAGGGCAAGTAGGAGCTAGGAAGGCAAGACATGCATAAGATAGTTTCCCTTTGGAAAGTTCATATGCGCTGCTGCAGGAGGTACCAGGAAGTTGCAGCGGGCATAATTCCTTCTGGCCCTTCCTTCCCTTTTTGGTGCAGTGGGCTGAGGGAATGCTGCCCGCCCCCCAGCAGCAGCTGAGACACGCGATCCCCCCCCCCAGCACCTCTGTTGACGTTGGACTTGAACCTGGTCTTGTGCACTGAGGCAGCCCCTCCCTCCAGCACAGGAGCAAAGGTGTGGTCTGTGAGTTAAGTGAACAATGGGTCACTTTGGGTGAGTCCACCTGACTGCAAATGGACAGAAAAGTGAGGAAGGCAAGAAACCGAAGCAGAAGAGAAAGGAAGGTGATGACTATTAGAAGATGCAAGCAAAGTGTTTTACTTAGAAGACAGCACGTGCGTGCGCGCGCACACACACACACACAGAAAGGCAGGTAAGTGGGGAAAATGCTTCCTCTTTTGTAAGTGTTCAAGGCAGACACTTGTCACCAGGTGACACTTGTCACCAGGGGCCGAGCTCAGGAGAGTTGAGCCCTGTCTCCCAAAGGGCTTGGCAAGGAGAAAGGGGACTGTGCTGGGTCGCTGGCCTGGGATCGGGGATGGAAACCACCGGGGTCCTGCCTGAGAGTTGTCCCTGACCTGGGAGGAGGCTGCCAAGGCCCCACGGGCCCGACTCTGCTGGAGCTGTGCATGACACACTGGCTCGTGCGTTCCTACGCGGCAACCCAGGCACGGTCGTAAGGCATGTGGGATAGGAATATTCCTATTTTACAGATAAAGCAAGCATCCAGAGATGGTAAGTTACACAGACAGTCTCAAAGCTGGTGAACTAGAGGCGTAGTTAACAACTGCATTATTGAGTTGTATGAGAAAGTAAATAACAGAATTAGAGAGCTATTAGGTGATGATGCCAGATTGAACCAATGTATCTAGTATTTCTTCCTCCCACCAACCCAGAGCTACCGTTTAAATTTGGCTAATTTTTTTTTTTTTTTTTTTAATAAAAGAAATCCACAAGGATGGGGAAATAGGAAAAGGGTGATAAGGACAGCAAGAAGACCGGGAGCCATGGCACTGACAGACAGCAGGACAGACAGTGCCAGCCCCAGCCAGGGGCCACATCAGGGGCCCCAAGACCCACTTGTCCATTTATGTGTGAAGGGACAGAGGGCTAACAAGGCTCTGGAGCCAGGCGTCCCAGAAATTGCCAGGTTCCTAGTCCCTGCCCACTCCATGACACTGAGAGAATCCCTTGCTCCCCCCACCCTCGGGACACAAGACAGAGTGCTCAAGAAGGGGCTGAAGGGCTGAGGGCCGACCAGAACCCTGCACGGTTAGGGTGCCACGCACTGACAGGGTGACTGCTGTTCAGCCTCCCCAGGGAGACCCCAGCCCTCCTCTCCTCAGGCCTGGAGACCAGGCCTTTGCCCCCAGCCTCGATAGAGGGAGGGGGCTTTCTACCTCTGTAACCAGTCCCTCAGGCGACTCTCTAATGAAGCCCTAGGGTGACATGGGTCCCCTCACTGACTCAGTGTCCACAGCTAGCTAGTGCTTGAGCCCTCTAGTTTTACACAGCAGCAGATGCGCAATCTCCACACGTCTGAGAAAGGCCCATAACTGGGGTGTTGGGGGGCAGGGGATAACATGGGAAAGCAAACTGCAGGGAGAAGAGATACACAATCCAAAGTGACTAGCATCCCCAGAGGGACCAGGACAGAAAGACAGTGCCTTTACGAAATAAAAACAAGGTCTTATTAAAAAAAAAAAAGGACCAGCTGGGGAGCAGAAACAATACCTTGAAATCACCGAATCAAAACCTATGAGACTTTTATGATAAATCCAACTCTAATTTCTGTATGAGTGGTCCTAACCAGGCTCCACAAGGACCCATGGTGGCTTATAGAACCCACCCAGCAGACCAGCATGAGGTGATGAAGCGAAGGAGGGAAACAAAAGCAAGATGATGCCAGCTGTCACATCTGTGCCGAAGACGTGGCCCACAGGCCCAAGGAGGGTCATTATATACCTCTGTATGTGAATGCCAAGCCATTACATTGCATGATCTCTGTTGCTCTAAATTTCCACTGGCTTCTGTTCTCACTTCAGTCCCAGCTACCACTCTGCCTGGGGTACGGCTCCATGCAGACGGCCCTGCTGTCTGCCAGCTGCCTGGACCTATGGGTCTCTCATGTCAGGAGTAAGAGGCTCCATCCAATCCTTCCAGATCTCCCATGGTACCACAGCAGCATTTTGTACTCAGGAATTTACATAGCTTCTCTTTTCTCCTCTATCTCTTTCTTCCTTCTTAAATGGCATCAAGGAAAGAAGGGAAGGGAGGGAGAGAATGAAGGGAAAGTGGAAAGAAAGGGAAGGAAAAGAAAGGAAGCAGAAAAGGAAAAGGGAAAGAAATGGAAAAGAAGAAGGGGAAGGAAAACAGGAGGGAGGGGGAGACCAAGGAACCCAAACTCACCTGAGACCCTAGACAACTGCCACACTGAGCTATTCTAAGAATAATCCTCCTGAAGAGCCTTAAATGCTAACTTTGACTCCACAGTCAAAGACCAAGATAAAACAAAAAATTATTTCCTGATTCATGTTGGGGTTGAGTACATTTTCTGCACTGCGTGACCCTAACATTGAACATTCTAATTTTTGCAATGAGAAAGGCGCCTTCTAAATCTTTGGGATTTAGCTCGGCGTGGCGGAAAGGAGTAGGCAGAGGGCAGTGGATAATGAAGGAAGGTGGAGGAGGTAAGAAGAACCATTCAATAGGGCCACAAAAAGCAGCTCCCCCTCATGGAAAAATTTTGATTTTGAAGTTTACACGCTTATTAACATTTAAATTGAAAGGTATTGCTTGCCACTCTACATGGGAAGCCAGGGTATCTGCATTTAAATAAACACCACGTACAGAACGGAAATGTATATTGGGCCCTGAATGCTTTCTATTTGCTCTTTAAAGACCTTGCACAGAAAAGTGATGATGATTGGATTTCTTTTTTCTCTTTAAAAAGCAAGAACGGTGAGGTAAGGCAGCTCAGACCTTGCCTGGAAGGTGAAAACTGGATCGAGAGAGGGGAGTGTGATGTCTCAATGGCTCCAAAATCAAGAGCTCTAGGGGCTGCTCTGCAGATGGGAACACCTGGGCCATGTCCCCTGCTGGCCTCCTGGGCCACTCCAGTGAGCCTCATTTGCCACAGGTTCTCCCTGGGCTGCAAGGGTGGGAAAGGGCTGGCTACCCCAGGAGCCGGATGGTCTCTCAGACACTAAGCAAAGTCACAGGCATGGAGGGCAGAGCGAAGTAGTAAGAGCAGAGCTCAAGTGTTCTTGCCCCAAAGGCCCAGTCAGTCTGGGACTCCAGAGCCGAGAGAGAGCACACCATGAGCTGGCTGCGTGTGGATGGGATCCAACCAGGACCAGCAGTTCTAGAGCTCAATCGCTACAATGACTCTTGGAAGAAGTAGATTTTGATGCTGAAGAGCTGCACAGAGACATCATTGGCGGGACCGAAAGAACAGGTTCCGGGAATCAAGATGCCTCCGCTCAGATTCCACCCACTGGCTATGAAAACTTGAGCAAATAAGTCCATCTTCCTGGACCTTAGCCTCAGCCTCTGTGAGTAAAAGTTGGGACAACAAGCAATGAGGTATTAAGAGGATTAGGTTAGTTAATACGTGTGAACAAGGTTAGAGCCATAGAAATGCAGCTAATAGAAATGACAGTCACCCTAATTAGAGGAATTCTCCTTTTCCACACACTGTGTCCTTTGCATTTGCCATGCACAAGCCATCTGAGGATCCAGGTGACATGCTGGGGTGTACCCTTATTGAAAGAGTTGCTACTCAGAGGGTGTAGACTTCTGGAATCTGCTCTACCTGGCAGATACCCAGTGAGCTAAGTGGAAGGCATTATTCGTTATTCATGAATATCGAGATGTATCCATCTTGGGGCACTGTTGCTGCCTGTCCTGTAAGGACCAAAGAAGCCAGAGGCTACTGCAGCTCATCGAAGAGGTGCCAGTGGCCAGTGTGAGGCTGTTTGAACTCTGGGCTCAGTGAATTCAGGAAAGGGAAAAGAGCAAAGTACCTGAGTGGGTTCAGCATCTCAGGGTAGTTAAGAGTTCAGGAATTATTTTCCTGTGAAAATGCAATAATTCTTGGGCTCCCACATCAGGGGCTGATGTGGGGTTTTGGTTCCTAACAACTACTCTCTCCATCCCTGCATAGCTGTTCTTCTCAAATCACCCCCCTCCACCCTGCAGCTCTGTCCTACAAAGCAAAGCCATCTCCCTCCCTCCCTCCCTCCCTCCCTCCCTCCCAGGTGACACTGTACTCTCTGCAATCATGGCTTCCCAACATGCCATGTCTGGCAAGCTCCTTGCCTGCTAGAATTCCCTAAAAGGTCAATTCTCTGGGTGAGTGCCATGGGACCTTAACAGATCCTCATATCCAAGTCTCAGGGGTCTACAGCACTTGGATGACATTGCCAGTACACTTTATTAGAATCATTTCCTCATGTTATGGTGTGTGTGTCTAGTGCTCCTCCCAGCCCCCAATGCCTCATGCAGTCATGGGGTGGACTTCTAGACTTTGTAATTAATTCGTGATCCAGTGCTGGGATTATGGGTATGAGTCCTGCTGGGATTATGGGTGTAAATGCTGCTGGGATTAGGGATGTGAGTGCTACACTCAGCCTGGGGCAGACAGCCTGAATGCAACATAAGGGAGACAGAGTCGCTTTCTGTAGCCCCTGTTGCCGCTACTCTCGTTTGCTCTTGCTGTTTTTCTGTCTTCCACCACCATGAGCTGTTGATCTCTGCCATGTGGCACTCTGCCTTGGACCCAGCTAAGTATGGACTGAAATCGCCACTAATTGTGAGCTAAATAAACTTTTCTTTCCTTCATTTTGGGTGTCTGGTACTTTGTGCTAACAATGAGAGAAAAGTAACTGAGACAATGCGTCCCTTCTCTTTCTAGTCACTATGACCTGCTTCAGAGTTGTGTTCGTGTTTGGTTTCTACAGTCTTCCTAGCCCCCAGTGTTGCATGACATGTGCAGATACTTGGCAAACATTTGCTACATAAGCTCACCACCCCACCCTATAACAATTACTTCAACTGTTGGCACCATGGAATAGCACAGGTGAGAAGAATGTACCCTCACAAATCCACCCGCCTCAGTGACTCAAATGTAACTGTGACTGGAAGCCAGCTTTTCTCTCCTTCCAAATCTCCTTCAAAATCCAGAATTAACTATTTCTTCACAATGCAACATAATTTCTCATTGTATACAAAAGAGCCATCAGACTCCAGGGGACATGCAGCCATAAGGTTTAATAAGCACAAACAATACATCACAGATTACCAATGCTCCAGACCTCTCTGCACTGTCCCTCCCCTGAGTCAGGAAGAGATGTGGGGGGAAGGCAGTTGCCAAGAAACAAGAAGGGGTTTCTGGGTCAGAAGACAGGCTTGAAGTTTCCTCCTCCTCAATTCTGCCTCTGGATGAGAGAGGCCGCCATAAATAGGGACATTATGTGATGCCACCATATACAAATCACATCCCTTGTCAAAACAATGGGAAGCAAATTACACAATTTGTACTTGCCTGATGAGAGCTAGGGCAGCAGCTAGAGCAAACACTCCAGCCAAGGAAGGAGAGAGAACCCAGAACTAGGAGACAGCAACCCACCCTCCTCACAAAAAAAGCCACAAGAATGGCTTCCTTCTTTCCATTCCACACTGCTGAACCTGCAGCAGAGCGCAGAGGCAAACCACAGCTCAGCGGCCCGGATGCACCAGAGCAATCTGCTTGGCTGTTGAAAGAGGCTTCCATTGCTCTTGCCCTACCTCAGGTGTCATTGAAGGGTATAAGAGGCAGAAAACAGAACCCTGGGGTGACGTGGTGAGAACACGGCCCCAGAGAGTCACTCCAAGCAAACACAGGCCAGGGTTTTAAAGCTCATGGGCACCTGAGAAGGTGTCCAGAAAAAATGTTCCAGGTTCCTGGGAACTGCTTGATAGTAAAGAATTTGAAAAGCCCGAGGAAAGGGAAGATAAGCAGGAATTCACGTTGGTTTTCCATTTGCTATGGGTAGGAAGTATCAGGAAACATGCATAGCATATGTCAGGTTTTTTTCCCCCCATATTATGCAACTTTCTCTCACTGAGACACAAGGCCTGATATGCGAAAAGGAAGAGAGGTTTCCTTTAGCTCAGGTTTCAGGAGATATAGTCCATGGTTGTCAGCACACTCCCAGGCTAGGGTAGCAAAGCTGCTCAGCTCATGACAGGTGGGAAGTAGAGTGGGGGAACAGTGTTAGAGAGGAAGGGGACCATACACACCACCAAAGGCCATGACCCCCCACCCACCCAGACACACTGATTGGCTGAGCTGCTAGGCCTTCCTTATGCCAACAGAGTTGACACATCAGGATGAGGGCTCTCTCAGCTGAGCACTGCTTTTCCCACTGTGGAAACTGAGCCAAAGGATTTCCACTGACCAGGAGCACACAATCAGTACAAGGCAGCTTGGAAAACGTCTCTCTGCCCCTGCCCTTTCTATTTTTAATGTTTCGCATATTCTGTGCCACTTCAAACCCCAGAAGGGAAGTTTACATTCAATAAAACGGAATGGAATATCAGTCAGCTACCAATGACATGGAAAAGTTGATGAACGACTATAAAACAAAAAGCAATGCACAAGCCCGCATGTTGCCTAGGACCTCTGTGCCCAGGGGCACACACATGTACCCACATCTGCACTCACACAAGAAGACAATGGACAAGTACACCAGGTGTCAACCCTTGTGGCCTAAGGTTTAGATCTAGAGTGCTGCCCAACTCTCATGTGCTCAGAGGCAGGGCTTTTGGAAGGTGACTAGATTGGGGGTACATTACGCTAACCAGTAGATTCATCCCCTAATGAGTTCAGTAGCTGAGTGCTGTGCTAAGAGGTGAGGTCTGGTTGCAAGAGACATGCAAGTTGGGATATGGCCTGGAAAAAGTCATGGTTTAGGGCCGGCGAGATGGTTCAGTGGTCTAAAGCGCCTGCTTAGGAGGGCTCAGGCAACTGCGGGGACTGCAGTTCGATCCCCGGCACCACATGCTGCGCCAGCGCCACCACCAGGGCAGGCTGAGCCAGCCACAAAATGAATAAATAAAGAAACAAACAAACACAACAAGCAAATAAATAAATAAAATTAAAAAGAAAAAAAAAAAAGTCATGGTTTATTTACATTTCTTATTTCTGAGACAGAATACCAGATGTGCAAAGTTAGGGGAGGAAAGGTTTATTTGGCTCACATTTTGTAGATTTTTCAGTCTGTAATCAGTTGGCTCTAAGATAGTGTGGTGTGCCAGAGGGTATCACAGAGGAGAAACAGTTTGTAGCAGGCAGAAGGTGACAAAGCAAAGGACAAAACAAGTCTCCTGCTGTCCTTTCCATTGTATTCAGGCTACCTGCCCTACGGTGGGCACAGCACTCACATCTTGAATCCTAGCCATAACTATGCCACACCAGTGGACTGATTTAGTAAGCACACACTCTTAATCCCAGAACCACACACTTGGGATCCAGATAGCTCTACAAAGTCCTTCTCCCCATAACTGCATGAAGTTTTGGAGGAATGTCTGGACATAAACCTGTGTCTGGACATATTCCACCAGGGGCCCCAACCAAAGATTCATGCACATTGCTTTATGTAAAAGCCACTAAGTCCACCTCCAAGAATTGCTAAAGTCCTAACAGTTTCAGCATTGCAGAAAAGTTCAAGTTTAATGTCTCTTCTGAGATTTAAGGCAACCTCTTTGCAGCAAAAGCCTTTGTACAAATGAAAAGAAAGTTAAACCCTCTCAACACTCAATGAAACAAGATAGACATTTCCATTCCAAAAGTTACAAATAGAGAGATAGCAAGGAGTGGGAACAACCCAGCATGACAAACATGAAATCCTGTAAGTCTATGTCCAGCATCTGAGGGAATCTGTGCCAAGATGTACACTCCAGAGTCCCAGTGGCTATGCCCCTATGGCACAGCCAGTAATTGTTGCTCCCATGGTTTCTCTCTTGGGCTGGCTTTGCTCCCTCCTCACAGTTTTCCCCACATAGTTAATGTTTCTGGTTTCTCCAAATTTCTGGGATTTCTACTGCACCATGAGATTCACACTCATAGCTTAACACACTGTCGTTTTAGAGGTGCTCTCTATGGTCTCTCAGGCCTTCTTCAGAAATCTGGGTGAAAGCCTTCCTTTCCCCACAACTCTTATGTTCTGCATGCACCTAAAACCAGCACTCTGTGAATGACATTGAAGTCAGTCACCAGCTGGAGCAGTCACCCAACTTCCTTCTCTCTGAGCTGTAGATCTTGAGAGCCTATAAACCATCCTGAGAAATAATTTCCCTAGATGGCCACCACTCTGAAACATGGTGCTCTGGGGTTTTCTTCCCAAAACAAAGTCTTCCACTTTTGCAATTTTGAAGCTACAGAGGGTAGAGTCCTGCTGCTTCTTGTGGTGTACTCAGGCAATCTTCTCTATTTTCCTGTTCCTTCTCAGCAATCAAGATCTCCTCTGCTCTGTCTTTTCAGCTCTCAGATTTATGAATCCAAATCACAGTGCTTTAAATTGTTCTTTTGGGCTCCTTGCTCTCCCCCCCGCCCCCAGAACCAGGGATTGAACTCAGGCCCTTATGCTTGCCAGGCAAGCACTTATTCTACTGAGCTATCTCCCCAGCCCATGGGCTCCTTGCTCTTGATCCTCAATAAAGATCTACACCAATAATAGCCATGCCACCACCTCTACATTACACTGCCTTGAAATTTTTTCTTCAACATTAGTCTTTCACCTTTAATCTCAGTCTTAGGCAAAGTCTCTTGACATAAGCAAATTATAGATACATTTTCTGTCAAGAAAGGTGAAGTCCAACACCAATGTTGTTCTTCTTCTCAGCAGAAACCTGAGCCTGGTCTTTACCAGTACGATTTCCATCAGCCTTCTGGTCTTCTGACCTTTGACCAGAATCTCCCATACAGTATAGCCTAAGGTAGTGCAGCTCAACTTCAGCCAGATTTCTGGAACTTTCCTAACTCTTCTCCATCCCACAAACCAGTTCCAAAGACTTCTAAACCACATTGGCCAGGTACAGTAACAACAATGACCCCACTTCTCTGGTCCTAAATTCTGTTTTAGTGACTCTTCTCATTGCTGAGACAGAATATCTAACATCCAAGTTAAAAGAGGAAAGATGTACTAGGCTTACAGGTTGTAGAGGTTTCAGTCCATATTCAGGTGGCTCCAGGCAGGGTGGCCTGGCAGAGGGACATGGAAGAGCAGACATAGTTCATGCCACTAGGCAGAAGGTAGCAATGCAAGCAAGGGTCAAGCCAAGCCTCCTGTCCTTCCCATTGTATGCGAGCTACCCATCCTAGCTGGATGTAGCACTCACACTTTTAATTCTAGACAGAACTATTCCAAGCCAATCAGTGGACTGGTTTAGTAATCACACTCCCTTAATCCCAGCACCATACTGTAGAGATCAAGCCACCTCTAAAAAGCTTTCCTCCCTCACCCCAGTAACTGCATGAGGCTTTGGGGGACATCTAGACACAAACCGTAGCAGGGCATCTCCTCTCCGGCTCCTCCTCCTTCACCTGCTCTGCCTCCTAGCCAGCACGAGGTGGGTGGCTCTCCTCTCCTATGCCCCCTGCCATACCTTTTTTCTTCTGTTTATTTTTTAGAGTGTTCTGGTGGGCCTTGAACTCATTACCTAGTCCATTCTCGCCTTGAACTTCAGGGGATCCTCCTGACTCAGCCTCTGGAGTACTGGGGTCACAGTTGTGCACCATCTCACCCGGTGACTCCTGACATGCTGTTTTTGCCTTGGAGCCAACCAACCATGGGCCAAAAGCTCTGAAAGCCAGGAGCCCAAATCAACATCTCCTCCTTTAAGCTGTGGGCATTGGATATTTTGTCCTAACAATGAGAAAGTGACCAAGATGGGAGCTTTGCTTGTTCTTCTCTACAACGAGAATATGTTGCTTTAAAAAACAAATTTTGAGTTCTTCAGGAGATGTGGGATCTATTGTTTCTAAATAGCTCTCAACAGAGATCATGAGGCGAAGGCAGCCTGGCTGCCACAAGCGATGACACAACACGGGGCTCTCAGGCCTTCGGATTCCTTCTCGGAAGCGCTGCCTCTTAGGCGACTCCTGCTCCCTCCCCGGGCCCTATTTGCGATTTCAGTTACCTGAGGTCAGCCAATCAGTCAGAAAATACTGCATGGAAAATTCCAGAAATAAACAATTCAGAACTTTTCAGGATTTTTTAAAATTACAGTACATTGTTCTACCTGCCCTATTTGATTATTGGTTATTGTTGCTACTCTTACTGTGACTAATTGGTGAATTAAACACCATTATAGGTACATGTGGCTGTGTAGGAAAACACAGCACGTGAGGTTTGGAGCGCTCCATGGTTCCATCTTGGAATGGACAGCCTGCAGGGAAGTGGACTCATAAATGTACCGCTGCTGCTACATCATTTATTTTTAACAAGGAGTGCTACCGACCTGCTATGCTGCTGCTTGGTTAAAGTGTGCACTGTGGAAGTACTCGCTGCTGGAAATGGAGGCTTCTTTCAAAGCTCCAATCCGGCCAGCACTGGTTGGTGGCAAGAGATGGGGTGTCAGCTGCCACGGCCCACAACTGCTATTCTTTTTTGCATATGACACTTTTTAGTGCCATGTACGCATCCCCTGACTACATGTCTCTCCCACGGTATCCCCTAGCATGTGGACAACATGTTTTGGGAGCGATCTAGAACCTAAAACAAAACTCATACAAACGTCTCCCTAGAAAATTTTTCATGCTGCAGTGTCGCCTCAAATAATGAATGTGCTACCAACAAAGCCCAGCAGTTTCTATTTGAATAGCAAAATGGGGTGGGAAAAGCAATCGAAATACTGAGCTTGAGGTTACACAACTACAACTGTGTTCTGGCGCTGCACATATTGGTTGGAACACATTGTGCAGATCATGATCAAATGTGCAGAATTTGAGCAAATCGATCATGAACAATTCCAAGGACAACAGGTAGAAAGCACCTTCTGCCTTCATAACCTAAAGCTGTTTTCCAATATGGTAGCCATCAGCCACATGTGTGTTGGGCCCTTGAAAGGAATAGTGGTCACTTGGATTAAGTGTAAAATATACAGCAGGTATCAAAGACTCAAATGAACTTCAATAAATTATCTCTTAAAACTTTTCACATTGTTAAATATTGATGTGAGCATAATTTGGACATATGGGATTAAATCAAATGCAAGGTGAAGATTAATTTTACCTGTTTCATTTTATGCCATTAGTGTGGTTAATAGAAATCTTAAATTATATATGTGTTCTATATTATGCTTCTAAGGCACTCCACTGCTCCAAGAAGAGATGTAAGACCTTGTGTAGACCTTGCTCCAAGGAGCTCCAATCTAATTCTGCAACTTGTAGCGCACCCTCACACAGGACAAGAGACCAAGAGATTGGGGAATGAGGCTGGGGAGTGGCAGCTTCTTAGAAGGGTCATCAGAGAACTATCTTCCCTGCCTTCCTTTCTCCACTCCTACCTACCACAAGAGCTCAAGCCAAGGGGCAAACCCTGAGAGAAGCACTTGGAGAGCTACACTTGGATGCCCTCAGGCTCAGAGCAGACAGGGCACAGTCCCCGTCTATGGTCTGAGAAAATGAACTGCCAGGCTGGATGGAGCTGGCAGGGAAGCTAAGGCACCGCTGTGTTCCAAATTTAGCTATGCGAGGTCCTCAGGCTCTCTCCACAGCCCGAGCTGTGCCAGCAGAGACCCACGTACCCACAGGAGGCTCTACTCTAACGCACTGCTGACACAGTGAGGTCCCTCCCCCAGAAAGTCTGAGTAGGATGAAGCACCAAGAGAGGGGCAGAGAAGGGAAGGGAACCAGGCCACCTGGACATCAGGAGACAATGGGGCAGTGTCACCCCTGCAGAACTTTTCACAGAATTCCCCAACAAGAGAGATGCAGCCACCTTCTGGGCTCTGCCACAAGAAAAGTCCCAATGGAGACACTGGGCACGCTAGGACTGCTGAGTCTTTTACTAACCTTCCTGTGCCCCAGGCCCTGCTCTGGAGAAACCAGAAATGCTAGGGCTAATGGGGAGCAGGCGAAACAATAAGAGTGAAGGAACTGAACAGATCTCTCTTCTTATTGCAGGTTACCATGAGCGGTCAAGACTAAGCTGGGAAAAGCAGAAGATCTAAACTCGATCCAAGGCTGCTGTTCGGATATCAAGTCTGACTCGAATTTTATCAGCTACCAATGAAACTTTATTAATATCTGAAAAGCTACCCAAAAGTGTATGGATGCTATCTAGGAACGGAGATGGGAGATCAGACAGAGTGGGCTTGAAAGGCTGTAGTAAGAAAAAAAAAGTTGTAGGGTACGGTCTTTTTCATAAAATAGTTACAGGTGACCTTATACAAGCCATCCCCAAAATAAGAATGATATACAATAATAATAAAGTGAGGGCTTTCTGTACTAAGCCCATCCTCAGCACTTTCTACAGCTTATCACATTTCATCTCCCCCCTCCCCCCAAATCAATGGGTTTATTACACTCCCCTTTTACTGATGAGACAATAAGGAGATCGCCCCAAGCTGGAGGCTCGGAAGTGGCAGAATGAGGAGATACCTGGGTTTGACTCTAAGGCAGTTGCTTTTGATCACAAGCTGCTGGAGTCAGGGATCAAATGAGATTTATAAAAAGCCCTTGGTAAACTATAAAGTGCTACCACAAATGCCAGTGATCACTTACGTGCACTGCCAGGGTACAAGACAGAGGAACAAACACGACAGGCCCGGTGGCTATTATTGGTATCGTCTGATGTGTATTTAGCCGTCTGGGATAGACTAGCCTTTTCAAGCCACGTAGGGAACACAGTACTAGCAACTTTTCTTCCTCATCCACCTTTTAAATTCTGCAATGCCGGCAAATTTTGTTTACTGATTTATTTTTATTATTATTTTTTTAATTTTTGTATTTGGTACAAGGTCTCACTACGCAGCTCAGACTTGTAGTGATCGCCCTATTTCAGCCTCCCCAGCACTGGGATTACAGGCTTGCACCATCACACCTGGACTTGGCTGGAGGCAGAGCTGGTAAAGCATGTGGTACTGGGGATCAAACTCCCAGTCCCTGAGCTTGCCTAAGCAGGTGCTTAGTCTGCTGAGCTATCTCCTCAGTGCCTTATTTTCCTAATTTAAAAGTACGACACTGAAGGAGCCTAAAGAATATGTGCTCGCCTCTATTTACTTGTGAGCAAAGATGTTTTCCAAAGCCCATATGCATGTGGAGACAAGGGTAGGCAGTGTGGCAGAAGATGGCTGATGGGGGTGTGTGTGTGTGAGAGACAGGTCTTGCTTTATAGCCCAAGCTGAAGCACAAATTCATGGTGATCCTCCTGCCTCAGCTCCCCCAAGTGCTGGGATTCCAGGCATGAGGCACCACGCCTGGCTCAGAAGAGAGATTTAGAGTAGAAAGCTTGCTGTCTTGGTGAGTGCCTCCGAGAGAGCCCAGATGCCTGCTCATCTGGCCCATTGGCTCTGGTGGCTGAGGGAAGTCACAGGATTTCTGCATTCACGCGCCTACTTTCTGCGTCTGAGGTAAGAATGCCCTTCCTCTGGGTAGACTTGATCGGGCTCCAGGAACTGCAATTCTCAGTGCCAATGGTGCAGTGTGCCAGCTTGTCTTTACCTCAAGAGATGCAGCAAAATTTGAAAATAAAAAGCATGTCATTAAAACACTAATAATACATTATGGAGCCATTTTTGAAGATTGCTGGGGGATCATACAATGAACACATGACAACAGGGACCTTAGAGGAAAGCTTCCTGCTCTTCCCACGATGCTAGGAGTAACCATGTCTCCCCCATTTCCTCCTGCATGGCAGTACCTGTGGCTCTCTCCCCTGACAGTAAGCAGAGATACTCAAGTGGGACCTGTCACCTCTTCCCTCCCCCATACCCTTCTATGTGGCTTGACTGATTTTTGTTTTGTTTTTTTGTTTTTGTCTTTTTGATACATAGTTTTACTATGTAGATCATACTGGCCTCAAACTCACTTTGTAGCCCAGATTGGCCTTGAACTCACAGTGATCCTCCTGCTTCAGCCTCCCAAGCCTCCTGGGATTACAGGTGTGCACCACCATGCCTGGCCTGTTGACTTATTTTTGAAGACTGCCAGTGACCCAGCCTTCTTTAGCAGACAGTTAAACTTGAATGAACCTCTTGCCTAGGAAAGAACTTCCGCAGAAGGCAACTAAACTTTACATCTGCCTCCTACTTGAGAAAAAAAAATCCCATCCATAGAAGTTTGCGCTTTGGGGACTTCAGTGTTCATTCATGGCTTTATTCAGCGTGCACTTACCGAGTGGCTGCTACGTGCAAGAGATAAAGCAGTGGGTGACACTGAGTTCTTGGCTTCGTGAAATGCACCTTCCCAGGACAGAGACAGATGGCATACGCTACGCACACACACGTATGTCTGCATAGCAGGTGGGGATAAATGCCGTGGAGAAAAATTACATAGGTAATTGGGGTGGGTGAAGTGGAGGATCTGCTGTTGAATAGAGCAAATCAGACAAGCTCTCTTAATACTGTGACATTCAGGAAGGCGCGCAAGAAAGGCAGGAAAGGGAAAAAAGGAAGAAGTAGGCATGTAGCTTTCCTGGAGGGAAGAATTCCAGGCAGATGAAAACTAGTAAATGTAGACAATGAAGTAGGAGTTGGCTCATCCTATTTGAAAAAGGATACATGCTCCATATACTTTTTTAATCTTTTGTTTATTTATTTAGTTGGTACAGGGTCTTGCTATGCAGCTCAGACTTGTAGTGATTATAAGTCTCAGCCTCCCCAGCTCTGGGATTATGGACGTATACCATCATGCCGGGTTTTAGTGGTTGCTTTGACATGGTACGGGGGATTGAACCTGGGTCCTTGTGTTTGCCAGGCAGGTGCTTAGACTGCCGGGATATGTCTCTGGCTTCTGTTCCATATATATCTTTCTGTGTAAGATGGTTTCCGAAGTGTAGTAGTTATCACATTCGCCTCACACATATCCTTATGTGATGTTTTCCACCAAATATTATACATACTGACTTTGAGGCACATAATTTTAGTGATCTGTTAGAAACACAAAACTGTACTTGTTATAAGCATCTATCTCTACTTCCAGGGAATGAATATATCTTTCAATTTTCCACTATAATGACAGAGGAGAGTATGGCGACTTTTGTTCAATTAAGTTGCTCTGGTTGAGGAACCCATTTGGTAAGTCAGCCACCAGGATCTTCATTTGCCACACGGAGAGTCCATGTTTCATTCAGAGATCCACAGGCGAGCCACGGAAGGATTCCAATCAAGGGAGAAGCTGGCTAAGATTCTGTTCACTCAGGAAGATGACCCTGGCTATGGTGTAGAGGGTCAATTTGGGTGGGAGGACATCCCGCGATGGACAATTCTACAGGATGGAAGAATGGTGATCTGCACCCCACTGCAGATAAGGGATGAGGGGAAAAAAATAAGAGGAAAATTACAGGGAAAATAACTTCTCGAGAGCCGCTCCAGATGGAGGGCGAGGCCATCAGGAGAGGTCTTAGGGCTCCAGCTGTTGCTGGAAACGTAGGAGCTGTAGACCACAGGCAGCTAGAGCAAATAATTATACCGTGGTAGAGATGCATGATATGTATCAGATGGTACTGGGCTTTTGCGTTAGGGACATTTTTAGCAAATATATACATTCTTTATCTTCTAACAGTTCCACAGCCTCTGTCAGATAGCACCTGTTTTCTCTCAATTTCAATAAAAGTTCCCCACAAGGGAATTTTTATCGCTTTGTACTACTTGTCCATTTAATCTCCCATGTTTCTGGCCTTTCTTGGAGCAGTGATTCTGGGTTAACAGTGCCTCTATCTCCTGACTGTTATTCCTAAGACCCCGAACAAAGCCCTTTTCATGTTCACAGTTTCTGAGCTTAGGTGGATTGAGAGAAAGCAGCCGATCCATTAGGGATCAGCGAGTGAGAACGAGGAGTCAGCAAGGGAGTGGGAGGAGTCACAACGACCTCCAGGTCTCTGGGCTGGATGGTAGGATAGATGGTGACAACCATGACCAAGATACAGAAGAAAACTGGAGAAAGAAAAGGCTGCTGCTTATTCATTGTTTATGTTTTATTTTTCAGAGAGAGGCTGGGAGGAAAGCTGAGAGGGGAAAATCTTACAAAAGAAGAGCCAGATGTCAGGTTCGGTTAATTAAGTACCAGGTGCATACCCATCAAAATGCAGATGTTTCTTATGGACTGGCTGCATGGGTCTAATGCATGGGGAAGAGGTTGGCACAGGAAATACTGCTTTGAGGATATGGTACTCAGAGAAGAGTACTGAATGCCTGCTTTCGCAGAGATGCTACCTAACATGAGCAGGAAAGAAGGCTGAGGACTACATTTGAATAGCAACACGTAAGGTACCAGAAGGAGAAGCAGAAGGGGCAGCCAGAAAAGAAGAATGGAAGCCAGTGCAGTGGACATCATGAGGGGGAACGATGAAAAGGTTTCTCTTGGGGCCGATGTGACTGAGATTAAATGCAATATATTAAAGCCTTGGGCATGTTCCAAGCATCATGCCAGCCTTGGGGGACAAAGTTCCTGCCTCAGCATGCTTCTTGCCGTACTGAGCTTCCCAGATTCGCAACTAGGAGAGTTCCCATGTGACCTTCACAAGGGCTCTGTTAGTGGAAGCCAAATTCGCCGAGTTACTAGGAGCGAATGGGAAGTGAGGAAGAAACAGTCGTGCTTACATAGCAGGCTTCAAGTAGCCTGGCAGGAGAGAAGAGGAAGGGAGCGAAGGACCACAAAGGGGAGCGAAGAGGGAGGCTTGCTTTCTTTAAAGCATCCAAGACTTGAGCATATTTATATACAGAGAAAAAGAACTGGCAGGGGATGAGCCTGAAGATACCAGGGATTCTGCTCTCGCTTGCTCTGAACCTTACCCAGCATCCTACTGCAGGCACGCAGAGCCTCGGGGAAGGGCCCCTAGCGATACTTGGAAAGGTGGACAGTACAAGGCAGTGCCAAAGGACACGGCATCTGGGGCTGACCTAGCTGGGCTTCCATCCCAGCTCCACCTCTTACGGGCTGGGTGACCCTCACACCTTCCTGGCTCTGCTTCTTCATTCATGAACCACATCGTGAGACTGTCATGAGGCCTACATGTGCGTGTCACACAGAGGTTGGCACAAACAAGGTGTTGCGCAGGTGGTCAGAAATTCAGGCACAGACACCCACACGATGCCTGAGCTCACCCATCCTGGCACTCTCGGTGGAAGGAGCTGGGGAACAAAGCTTAGGACAGAAAAAAAAAAAAAAAAGTAGAGAGCAGGTGCAGAAGCTTCCAGAAGGGAGGCTGCTTCTCATTTTCCAAGGACCTCAGCCCCAGCTCAGTTCCCTGCTCTCTCAGCCACTTCTCTGGTTCTCCTGCCTGCTGCCCCCATTCTGGAGGAAGTTCAGTCTCAGAGCACAGTTGTGGCCCGGATCTCTCAGCGCATTCATTCATTGCCCAATCCATTCATTCCTTCATTGGCTGAGGTCCGTCTCTCAGCCAGGTATTATTCCAGGCGCTGAAAATACAGATGGGGAAGATTCCGGCTCTGTGCTTGAGAGGTCAGTGGTCCCACAGCTTTGGACTTCTCCGGTCCTGTTCTCAGTTGGCTTTCAGCTTCTGTAGCTATTCAGCTGCTTGGAGAACTGAGGCTGAATTCTTTTGTGTCTTCCCCAGTGTCTAACACATGGCAGAAGCTCTGGTCCTGCATAAAACGAGCCGCTGTGCCTGCTGCATTCACTGGGAATGCGAACAAGTAGGAGTCCACAGTGTCTTTCCACAATGAGCAGTTAGCAAGGGAGGGAGAGCTGACATTTATTTAGCACTTACTACATGCCAGGCACCACTGACAGCACATAGGACACAGCTCACTTAGAGCCAGGTGATGAGAAATCCTTTTCTATTTGTTTTGTTGCAAAGTGATGCCTCATGGCATTACTTATCCAATGTTTCCCATTTTCTCTATGTTTCGCTTTCTAGGCTCGAAGGGTCTCTCATGACTGGAAGCGTTCTTCATGTTTCATGTGTCGTCAGCGCCTTTTGAAATTGGCTGGTGTGTTGCTGTTAGGACTTTAGTTCAACAAATGCTCCTTATGTCGTCCATGTCTAGCTCTTCAGGAGACACGTACCCCAGCGCTTTGGCCCCTGAGTGCCGATCTCTCCCACCACCCTCCACATTGTCTTTGTTCTGTGGCGGGTTATGAAAACCTGCTGGAGCAAGGTGATCACTCATGAGGCCAAGGTCATTGACGGGTATGTGAAAACCTAAAACAAAATGGGCCACGTTGGAGCAAAACACTTTCTTCAGTTCTCCAATACAAGTTAAAGTGTTTGATTTACCAAGTTGGAAAAAAAAAAACAACCTCAGTGCATCATGGATTTTTAAAGAAAAGTATGATGGGTAAAATATTGAAGGCAAAAAGCTTATATACTAATGAACAGCCTCTTCTGCTTCCCAGTTGATCTCTAAAGAAATAGGAGGCATGCCATTTATGAAACCAAATCAGTAGGCCTTTTCGCTTTTGGTATCTTTATCCCTGGATGCACAGGAAAATATTTTTAAGTTCAAAGTTCATTTATATCTCCCAGAGACATCATCTTGGTCACTGGAAAAAAATAAAAGGGTCAGACTGGGTCTTCTGTGCTTGTAAAAGTTTGGATATGGAGGGAAAGGGAACGTTCCTGGACTCTGGACTGCCACTCCTAGGCCTATGAACAGGACAGATTCCTGGTGTTTTCCAGAAATTCCTGATGAAGTTAAAAACAAGGAACTTACTGCTTTGCTTGATCCAAAAGTTCCTGATGAGAAGATACAGGGCAAGCTCAAGGTTTTGTATTTTAGGGAAGGGTCTACAGGGTGTTCAGGGTCTCAATACTAGATCAGACTCCTAGTGATCTGCCTGTTTATACCCTCCTAAGAGCTGGGATTATAGGTGTGCACCACCACGCCCAGTCTCAATTGCCATCTCGGCACACCCTGGGGGCAGAGCTGGCATGGCAGGCCCAGGGATCGAACCCCTGGCCCCTGCGCCTGCTTGCAGGCTCTTTAATCCACTGAGCTATTTGGCCAGCCCTAGTGCAAGGTTTTGGAGTTGGAAGTTGAACCTGGTTCCTTCTGGCTTTGGGACTTTACCAAAGAATGCAAAAAGTAGTATTCTCTTAGTTGAAAGGCAAGAGCTTAACTTTATCTCTGCTTATAATAATAAATTATACTTCAGCTGCATTCAATTATATTTGTAACACGGATGCTAGAGCTTATATCTAGATGTTCTTCAAATCTTCTTGTACTCTGAGGTAGAGCTTTGGGAGGATGATTGTGTTTATAGGGGTTTTGAGCTGACTTGCTATGGGGAGGTGGGTCTGGCCGGAAGAGATGGGTCACCGGGGGTGTGGCTCGGAAGACTTCACCTCCTTCCCCAGCTCCTCCCTTGACTTCCTGCTTCCGGTCCACCATGCAGTGAGCAGCTCTCCTCCCCCAGGCCCCTCTGCTGTGCTGCCCTGCCTTGGGGCCAGCTGACTAGGGACTGAAAGCTCTAGAAGCTGTGCCACAATAAACTTCTCCTTTAAGTTCTAGGTGATGACTATTATGTCTCAGCAACCAGAAGGCAACGAAGGCGCCATGTAAATCAGAACTGAATCTCTACTAATGAGACATCTGTCACACCCATCCCAGCAGCGCAACCCCTTCTTCTGGGTGTCTGGCCCATATTTCTTATATATATATATATGTTGTAGTGGGCATGTTCATGTGGGTATTTTGATGTATCTCTAATTCTAAACTTCTAGAACCCAGTTCCTCATCTTTACCCTCAAAGTGCCCTTCTCCTATGTATGTCAAGGTGGTACCACCCACAGGACCCCCTGCTGTCTGCTGCATTTTGGGCCCCATTCCTCTTTGTCCCCTCATCTCTCCTCCTTGGCAAGTTCCCCAATTTTGTCTCCGTGCTAAGTGACACACATGTCTCTCCTCTCCATCCCCAGAGCTGCTGCCTCTGTTCTGACCCTCCTTCTCCTGCCCCTGAGCAGCCACCTGGACTCAAATGAGCCTGAATTTTGGGTTTGGAGAAGACACTTGTCTTTGTCACGTTCTTTCCTGTGGATGGCAAAATACAGTGCTTTCTCTAAAGCACCCTGCACCAGGTCTGAGCCTTAGCAGGAGCTCAGTCCATGCCTGTTCCAGCCCTTAGACACCTTTCCAGACCTCCACTGCTCTCATCCGTTTATGCTGTTGTCAGGTGAATCTTCTGAAAACTCATGGTCTCTCCTTCACTTCAACCTTGAGTGGCTTCCTTCTGGCCCAGTCAAGCCCACCTCAGTAGCCTAGGTTCTGGCTCCTTACTGCCTGGCCCTCCTTGCCAACACAGTCCCTTTCTCTCTTCCTCACAGGCTGCATGCTATGGCTAAGGTGAACACTTGCCCCTCCCCTAGCACTCTCTGCCTCAGGAGCCCTCTCTGCTCTCCCTTCACTCACCTTTGCCTGCGCTGAAGTGGAGGCACCTATGTCCCGGGCACTCAGCCTAACCCGTAACCCTTCAGAGGGATGCGCTCACCTACTTGTGACAGACAAAATGTGTACAAACAGTAACTAATAAAGCACACGTATAACTGACTCAAATTTGAGCATGCTGCAGGGATATTTAGTTGGAAAAGTTAAGTGATGTTTGTGTTAAGAAGATGCCTTCACCAAATATATAAATTTGTTGCCTAGTGTATTTGTGGATACAGACAGATTAGACATATACAGAAGATGGATACAGCTAAAAGCTACACACTAGCTTTCTACATGGAGATTTCCATCCTTCTATACAGTGAATTAGTTTGAAAAAAAAGTCATCTGCAGATATTCTCAGGTAAAGTGTTTATTTCTGAATGTTACAGGTTGACCAATGGGATCCTTTGCTGCGAGAAGCATATTGCAGACATTAAAAACCTCTTGTGAAAAACCGAAAATAACTTCAACTGTTCCAACAGTTGGAATACGGTTAAATAAATGATGGTATGCTCACATTATGGGCCATTATACAGCCATAAAGCTGATGTCTTTGGAGAAATTAAATGACATTGCAAAACCTAGTTGCAAAGTTGTATATTCTGTTTCCAGATATATAATTATAATGATTACAAACACTCACAATACTACAAAATAAGCCAAAAAACAAAAAAAAAATCAAAAGAAATACATACAAATATATACAAAGGTCAGTAGTGGGGGAGAGAACCAAGGGTGATTTTCATATTCTTTCTCCTTTGCTGTGGCATCTAAAGTCTCCCCAATAAGTATAGGTTGCTGTTACACCAAAGAGAGAAACACGCAAAGCATTACTTAAAAACTAGCACAGAAGCAAACACACAGCCTTAGGCTTTAATAAGAAATATAGAGACAGAGGAAGTTCAAATAGCTTTTTCTTTCCAGCATGGTCAGGCAGAAGCCGTCATCCTGGAGGCATTTGGTTTCCACAAAGCAGGTTTCCTCAGCAGCAGCCACGGTCCCCAATTGCTGCAAGCAGCTGCCAGCGACTCCCACACAGACAAAATGACCCCAGTGCGCCAGATCCGAGGACTCACGGAGGAGCAGGCTACCTGCTTCTGAAACATCTTGGCTCATGACTGACAAGGCACACAGGTAGATGTCTTTATTTAGTTAGTTTTTCACATCTTTAAGGGCACTGTGCCATTGTGCCCTGGGCAATCTTTGAGTCAGCCTCTTTTCAGGATCAGAATATACACGAGAGCCTCTGAAAGGAGCATCCGTGTTGGGATTGGGGGAGGAGAAACGTGATCTGAAACCAGCATTCTGCAGAATAGGAGAAATAGGAAATGCACGTGGCTTGAACCACATACTGATTATAAAATCCTGAATGTCAGGCAGAGCATGGCTGCGTCAGGTGCCCTGAATGTGGCACCCAAAGGTGCTCATGTTATACTCTTGGTGGATGGGTAGATAATTCTCATGATATGAAAGATCATCATGACATTGCCACAGAGCACTGCCCACTAGGGCTTTTTGTAAGAGTACGGAGCTGAGGGCTTTTCCAAAGATCCAAAGAGCAGCTAAAGACCACCACTTCCAGTGGTATCTTCACACTGCAGCTAAATACTGAGAATCTAGAGTTGGACTTTTGGGTCCGTTGCTGTCAACCATGTGACTCTGGGCTTCACTACATCTCCTGTCTGCACAACGGAGTTAACAGTGCCTGCCTCCCAGTGGGAGGGCGAGTGCTGTTGACTGGATGTGGTGTGAGTCTCTCGCCTCACGTCTCACGTGCTAGAGAGAGGTGCAGGGTGCGGTGGGACAGGGTGAAGGTGGGGCCTAGATAAAGGAATCAAAGCTAATCTCAGAGAGTGGTTTGGTTCTGGAGAGGATGGGTTGTTGGGAAGTAAATTCCGCTGCCATGGCTCTTCCTTGCTTTCTGTCTTGCCACGCAACCTCTCCCGCACGCCTGTCATCTGCGTGCTGCCATTGGCTGGAGGGCCTCTTGAGAGATGAGTGGGGTTGGGGGCCTTGTAGATGGACACAGAAGGGCTCCTATGCAGACTGGCAAAGCAGGGTATATTTTTTCCCATTCTCTCGTCTGACTCTCTCCACGTGTTCTTTAGCAGACGACTCAGATCACATGAAACTCAACATTTTGTAGAATCTAAGTGCACAAGTTTTCTGGCCAATAAACCGCATGGACTGTGTTCTCAGCCAATCCACACTGCTGCTGATCTCCTGGGTCCACAGCTCACGGGTTGCTTCTGAACCTGTGGACTTCAGGGAACATTTGAGCTGGCTGTTGGACAGCTGATGTCCAAATAAGGTGCACACAGAATGTGCGACTGCATCAGGTTTCATCCTTGTCCTTGCCTCACCCACTCTCATTCTTAGAATGCTTTGTGTTTCAGCGGTGACAACATTTATTCAGCACTGTTATGGTTTATGGCTAGTTGTCCCCCCAAAGTGTCATACAATCATGGGGCAGGGACTTCTAGAGTCTGAGACTTGAGTCATGATCCACTGGGATTATGTGTTTTAGTACGAATGGGATTATGGGTCTGAGTCCTTCTGGGATTATGAGTGTGGCCTAAAGCAGATAGGTTGAGGCACAGAGCCCAAATGTAATATAAAGAGAAACAGAGAGACAGATGCTGACTATTGCTCTCTGCACCCTGGTTGGTTGGTTGCCTCTGTTGTGGTTGTTGCTGTTCTGTCACCATGAACTGGATGCCCTCTGCCCTGTTCCACTCAGCCTTGGGCCAGCTGAATATGGACTGAAACCTCCAGCAACTGTGAACTAAATAAACCTTTTCTTCCTTCATTTTGAGTGTCGGGTATTTGTCCCAGCAACGAGTAAAAAGTAACTAAGACAAGCATATACACTGCACACAGGGGTTTTCGTGTTAGCTCAGCGCTCTAAGCATCTGCACAGGCAATCCTAGTCAGGCACAGAGGATGGTGGTTCGATCCCCACACCCAACTTAAGGCAGCCTGAGCCAGCCAACACAAAACAAAACAAAATGAAAAAACATTCTCACACACTGCACAGAATCAACCATGGCTCTGAAGACTTTTCAAATTTAACTTATTTGATCAGCACAACAAATCTATGCCTGAGAGACAGCTTGGAGGAACACTCTGTCCCACGGAGTCACTCCTTAGTGAAAAACAACCTGTGGACTCAGTTAAGTGGTCTTTGAAAATACGGAGATGGGAAGGGTGCACAGTAGCGCTAAGTCATTCAAGCTCAGCCTGCAGCCCAAGGGCCCTGCCTGCCTAGAGTCCAACCTTGGAAGCTCTGGGGCCCAGGAAGGCTCTTGCACTGAGCTTGTGGCTCCCCTCGTCCTTCTTTCCTGGGCACCTTGGCGTCCAAAGCCTGCCCAGGCTGATCCCAGCCTGCTTCATTCACCTAGAAACCTGAAGGAGACTCATCCACCAGACTCACACGGACCAAGAGATACTGGGTTTCTCAAGATCAGCAGTTTATTGCTATTGGTAAGAAAAAGGTTGATCTTTTGAAATATAATTCAACTAGGGCCTTTGCACTGTTTTTAGTCTTTTTTTTTTTGGGTACCAGGAATTGAATTCATGACCTCATGCTTGCCAGGCAGGCACAGTGCCATTGAGCTATACCCCTGGCCCTTTGGCATTGTTTTTATTTTTTGGGCCTCCCAAGAAGCTCCATAAATGTGCTAGAATGTGTGAGCCTATTGTCTGAGTTACACTTTCATATGTAATATCAAGGGTGATGGTTTGGTGAATCTAAGTTATTTGCAATCCATTTTGCACCCTAAAGTTAGGACAGTGAGTTTGAGTCAATACACAGAGCTTTATGCCTGCCTGGCAAGTGTAAAGACCTAGGTTCAATCCCTGATATTGCATACCAGGCTAGCCTAGGGCACCAAGCTGACCAGCAAAACTAAGAGTGGTGGTGCACACCTATGATCCCAGCACTGGGGCGGCTGAGACAGGAGGATCATTACGAGTCTGACCTATATAGTGAAACCCTGTACCAAATAAACAAACAAATAAGTAAATAAAATGTTCATATTATAATTTACTTTTTGGGGAGATGCTTTCCCCCTTCTTTGAAAATTGTTTATGCAGGCCATAAAATTTACCACTTTAACCATTTTTGTTTGTTTGTTTGCTTGTATGTTTATTTATTTATTTTATTATAGCCAGTTTAGCCTGCCCTGGGGGTGGGGCTGGTGCAGCATGTGGTGCCAGGGATCGAACCACGGTCCCTGCGGTTGCCTAAGCTTTCCTAAGCAGGTGCTTTAGACCGCTGAACCATCTCACCGGCCCATAACCATTTTTAAATGTACAGTTGAACGACACTAAGCACATCCACTGCTGCGCGACTGTCTCCACCATCCACCTCCTGATCCTTCCCTCTTCCCAACTGCAGCTCTGTCACTGGTTGGTTGGTTCTTTTTCTACTACTGGAGATTGAACTCAGAGCCTTCACACTGATCTACAATTCAAGCCCTTGTTAAGACAGCATTTTGCAAAGCCACTAAGTTGCCCATGCTGGGCCTTGACTTGAGGTCCTCCTCTTTCAGCTTCCCAAGTGCTGAGATTATAGGCCTGCGTCATAACAGCCAACTTAGTGGGTTACATTTGACATGATTTTCATAGCTGGGCAACAGCAGAGAGCTGTGTCTGGGTCAGCACCAGAAAAGAGGACCAAGGGCCGGGGCAAGGATGGGGCTTCTCTGAGGCTCAATTTCCAGGTATCCTGGTGACTCTACCAAGCCCCGGTACAGCAACCCATGCCACCTTTAGTTTAAGAAAGAAAGAAACAGTCAAGGACACAGTCCAAAGAGGGGTCCCGGAAGTGTTAGCAAGGAGCCAACAGCCCCACCAGGCGAACACATTTGCTGGAGATTATCTCTGTGGCTTTTGTCATAGCTGTACTGGCAAAGTGGCTCCTCCAGGCTGGCAGCCGTGGCGCAGAGACAGGCTCATTACGCTGGCCAGATGTCCCAGAGTGCAGAAAGCCACGCCAAATGAAAGCAAGTGCTGGGAAGAGAAATGCAGGGCTCTGCACGCTGGGGAGAAGCGGGAGACTTTCCAAACAGAGGAGACTGGTGTGTCGGGAAAAGAAGCAAGGCAGGGAGTGAGGATGCCCAGGAGCACGGTGGGGAGGCGCCCAGCTCAAGGCCTCCTGGTGGCTGAGCCCAGGACAGCCCAAGGACAAGGGAGCTGTCCAAGGTACACAGGCCCCCAGGGCTCAGCAGAGAAGAGAGGCCCCAACTCAGGCACCAGGCCCCAGGCCCCAGGCCCCAGGCCCCAGGCCCCAAGGGAGAAACGAGAAACATAGTTTGAAAGGATCCAAGCTGAGTCCCACATTGTGTTAATTAACAGCACTGTGATTTGCCAATGAACGCCCAGCAGGGACGATCGGCTGCTTGATAGAGGAGCTTGGCTTTCCTGATGGAATCTCAAGTGCATGAGCCATGAAATTACTTCTAAAAAAAAAAAAAAAAATTGAAGACAAAGACAGTCAAAGAGGATGAGCGCTGGTGTTTGTGGACTGGAAGGACTCTTGCTGCTCTCTTTCTTGAAGAAAGCAGGCTAATTACGGAGACCAGAGATGGAACCGACATATTCAACCGTATCATCTCTCCTGGGAAAGCAGAGCAGAGAGCACTTAAAATATACTTGGCGGCATTGTATTCGCACCATCCCGTGGAAGCCTCTCAACAACGCACAACTGCCCTCATTTCACAGATGAAGAGGCAGCGGCACAGAAGAGCCTAGTGACAGTGACTTCTCCCAGGTCACACAGCAAGGCGGCACCAGCACAGACAATCGTGGCCCAGCCTGAGACATTCAACAGCTGTCTCAAGATTATTACAAAATGACCTAACGTGGCTAGCACCACGGACTCCAAATACAATTCAGCCCAGGGAGGCATTTCTTTCCACTTCCCCTCTCGTCCTCAGGAGTGCCCTGACCCCCAAGTCCCAGGCTCTTTGTCACCCTCATGGCAGGATTCACGGTGGCCTCCTTCGCTCTGTGCTTGGAGTCACAGCTCTGGCATCTCCTCTAGAACATATTGACACCCCACAGCTCACAGCCTTCCTCGGCTCCCCATCGCCGCTCAAGCCTTGGTTTCTGCTGCTCTTTCACTTTCGCTGTTTCCTGCCCTCCCATCCCCTGCCGCCTTCCACTCAAAGCCTGCTGTGCCTTCTGGACCTCTGGCCTCTTCTATGTTTTCTGCACAGCTCTAGTTTGAGTGTGTCCCCAAAGTTCCTGTGCTCCGCGTGTACTCCTCACAGCAACAGTGCTAAAACATGCAAGAGCTGTCACGAGGACTCTGCCCTCAGGATGGATTGAGGCCCTCAGGCCAAGGTGGGTTTGCTGTCTGCAGAATGGATTCATCAAAAGAGACTGTTTAGTCTCTCTCAGCCACAAGGTGTTTTCGTCATGGTATGATGCAGCATGGGGGTCTCTCCAGATGTGGCCCTCAGCCTTGAACTTCCCAGCCTCCACAATTAGGGACCAGTTAGTTCTGGTCATTGAAATCCCAGTCTGTCATATTCTGTTTTAGCACCAAAAATGGACTAAAGGATACACTTATCTCTATTATAGTTATTCCTGTACCACAATTATCTTTTTATTCACTGGCCCCATAGACTTATTCTTTTTTCTTTCCTTCCATCCATTCACCCACCCATCCTTCCACCTACCTAGCCATTCATCTACCCCCTCATCCATCCACCAATACATCCATCCATCCATCCATCCATCCACCCACTCATCCATCTACCTATCCTTCCACTCACATAGCCATCTACCCACCCCCTCATCCACCCACCCATCCATCCATCCATCCACCCATCCATCCATCCATCCATCCATCTGCCCATCCATCCACTCATCCACTCACTCACATATAAACCTCTGCTGAGGGCAGGAATCACTACTGTCTTCAATTAGATAGCTGCATCTCTCGCACCTCCAATACAGTAGTTCAAAGTATGATTCAAGCATCAACACGGTCACCTTGGGAACTTGTTAAAAAGGCAAATCTCAGGCTTCCCCTTGGTTCTACTGAGTGGAAACTCTGAGGCTAGATCCCATTTTAAAAGGTTCTCCAGGTGGAGAACAAGTATGTTAATATAATATTGACATGTTATAGTGAGTAGGTGTGGAAGGAAGAAACGTACAGCTATCATAGGAGCCAGTCAGCTTGGAGCCTTTGGAGACTTTTTGCTGCAGCTGAGGGAGAGGATTGCACCCCATCTTGTCCAAAGATTCTTGTCTCAAGCTTTTTTCAACCCTGTCTTGATCTGTGGTGGTAAGTAACTGGGTGATTTTGCATAAATCAAGTCAATGCGTCCTCAGGTTGTGTGGCCTCTTGGTAATGTAAAGAACTCAGAGTCAGAAAACTTAGGTAAGGGCCAGCCAGATAGCTCAGTGGATTAATGCGCTTGCTGAGGTAGATACAGGGACCGGGGTTCCATCCCCGATGTTTCCCATACCCAGAAAGCACTGAGATGGTGATTGAGATTGGGCATGGTGGCACATGTCTGTAATCCCAGCACTTAGGAGGCTGAAAACAGGAGGATCACGAGTCCTATCTGTGTAGTGAGACCTTGTACACCTTGTACTAAATACATAAAAAACAAACAAAACAACTGCCCTCAGGTAAGAGGTCCTCACTGGGTGATGGACATGTCCTCCATGATTCTCCATCCTTCTTTGGGTTTGGACTGTTGCCAGGAAACATGGCCAGCCCATGTGTTGAAAAGTTAGTCCCCAGCTTGTTGCTACTGGAAATTGGAGGGAGTTTGAAGAGGAAGGGCCTAATTGGAGGTCTCTGAGTCATCAGATCACACCCTTGAAAGATATTATGGAACCCTGAGGTTCTTCTTTCCTTTTATTCCCTGGCTATGATTGGAGCAGCTTTTTCTGCCATGCTCTCCCACCAACATGGGCTACCATGGGCCCAAAAGCAACAGGGCCAACTAATCACACCTTGAAACCTCTAAAACCATGAGCCCAAATAAATCTTTCTTCAGTTTAAGTCGGTTCTGCAGGTATTTGTTACAGCAACAGGAAACTCTCTTGCAGGCTTGGCATGCATAGTAAATACTTCAGCTCTGAAGCACTATTACATGTCAGTTAGTACTGACAAAGTCAGATCTCTGCTGAGCTAAGTTTACCAAAGTGCTTTAACTCCGAAATTCTATGGTTCTGTGAATTCCAGCTAAGCTTCCGTTTCAACAAACACCATAAAAAGATGTGCTTCTTATAGAGTGGTGGGTGGGTTGTGACGCAGGTTGAGGCATAAAACGAGGTCCTACCCAGCTCTACCACTTCTGAGTAACATGAAAAAGTTAGTTGCCCTCTCTGTGCTCAAGTTTTCTTATCTAGAAAATGGGTCATTACTACCACTTGCCCCAGGGTGGTTTGAACAAACTCTAGATACTCAAAACATATCGTAAGCACTTAGTAAATGTTGGGCCCCACAGCTGTGAATGCTTGAGGGGCACAGCACAAGATGAGGGGGTCATCTGGCCGAAACAATGCACAAACAACAATCTTAGTCTTTGTAGTCTGATGACATGATTTCTACCTGATTGTGTTTTTTGTGATCCAGACCACAGAGTACTATTTCCTTTGGTTTTATTTAGTTTATTCAGACATAAAACAGGGCAGCCTTTCCAATCTTTAAATATCTCATGGACCATCACAGCCAGCAATTTCACCCCTGGGTGCTGAACAGTACAGAGGTGCCTCAAAGCTCAAAGCAGGGCTCAGAAAACCTCTGCTATAAGGGGCCAGGCAGGAAATACTTCAGGCTTTGCAGGCTATACAGTTTCTGTTACTCAACTCTGCCATAGTAGCACAAAAGGACAAAGGACATTGTCACTTATATCTGCATCTACCCACATGTGACAGTTTGCTGGTTACTGGCTTAGAAGAACAAAGGAGTTAGAGGTGAAAGAATCATGCCCCCCCCCAATTTCCCAGCCTCCTTTTCCTCTTCCTTGTCTTTTTCTTATTCCTTTTTTACTTCTCCTTCCCTACTTTTTTTTTTTTTTTGGGGGGGGGAAGGGATTAATTTTGATAGAGAAACCAATTATCTACAGTCTATGTAATCTCTAGTTCATATATCCTGGGGGTGTGAGTTCTAGAAATATATAAATTGTAATAAAATTCCACTTCCACTTCAGAATTAGAATAATGAAATATTTGTTACAAGATTTTATCTTAAATGGCATTTGAAGGCTTAGTACTATAGAACAAAACTAGCTAATGCTAGCCTACATGAACTTCTTCTCTTTCACTCTAATTAGAATATGGTGCATTGTATTAAGTAAAAATTTACACATCCTACATGCATTTCCACTTATCTCTTTCTAGGAGCT